>JBAHVQ010181848.1:0-16211 GCA_036872915.1 Nanipora kamurai | reverse complement strand
TTGATGTTACTTCGGCTCTTGATATTTCGAAACACGATCTGGTTTCTTCAATATCGTGACATTAATATCCAATCTGAACTTTGAATATCTTGGGGTAAGTTAAGCACATTACTCTTGTACCCTCTCTGACCTCCCTACTTCCTGTGCACACTCATTATTCGACAAACTTTAGACATTATCATTTCCTCTACCTGTGTTCAACCATCCAACTGAAGAGGTACTATCCCTGGATCCATATCATCTTCGGTGATTTCTTACTCCGCTACCAGACATAACCTTCTGAAGTTGAACTCTGCTTTGTTGGTCATGTTTCCTTGCAAATAGTACAGTGGTGATGTTCTATTGTCTGTTGACTCGAGTGACACAGTTCATTGCATTCTTTACCCACTCGTGCTCATGTAAACGATTAAAGGCATTTCAAAAATAATATGATTTTCAGTGTTTAATATCCTGACTTACAAGTATTTTTGCCACTACCACTTACAGTTACGTCTAAGTTTACAAATTTCCTTCAAATAAATTGCATAATCCTGTCCCTTAAATGTTGTGTTGAGTGGCGTGAGCTACATCTACCGACAATATAAGAAAGAATTACCACGACTAGAACTACCTTATCAATTTTTGAACCCTCTACTGGGTAGCATGAAGAAATAGTTCCAAGATTTTCAATTTATTCTAAGCTAAAACGGTTCGACAAATATTTGTACCATAAGTGTTGCAATTCCGTTAAAGGTTACAAACTAACGTGAGATATTTGCACAATCTTTGTCCTCGAATATTGTATTGAGACACGTGAACCTACGCCTTCTTCGACCACAAACAGTATAAACCAAGAATTATCAGGATTAGAACGACCACACCAATCGCAATTCCAGCAATTGCACCACCCGATAATTTGCCAGGAGACTTTTTCCCCTCTGCAGCAAAGAAAAAAACAGATAGCAAATGACTAAAACAAGTGGACGTCCACGCATTTAATAATTCGTCGATTTACTAGCTTCCCCGTAATTTTAAATGTACCGTTGGTTGGTTGTTCGCATTTTACAGAAAGGTTATTAGTTGGTTAGTTTCTGTTAGTACTTGAACTGATTATTTGTTATCTTGTTTTCGGCAATATCTGACAATATCTTTGGTTGAAAATCATTAACCAGGTATTCATTTTCAGCAACCATTTTCAACAAAAATTAACGATATTCTTTCACCCATTCACAAGCGTTCGCAATAAGTATATCTAAATCTCATCGAAACAAGCTGAGGGAACTTTGAGGATGTGTATGTTCTGGCGAAAATATTATAATAGTTAGCTATTTTCTCTTTGGTCTCAAACAGAGAATGTAAGTAAAATTTCAGAGTGGATATCTATGAGTGGGTAGTCAGTGAATAGTGAGAATCGGTCTGATCGACAGAAGTGAAAATTCAGTTTTCACTTTATTTCACCGAAGATTCTTTTAGCAAACTATTTTTGAAAATCACGTTCAAAACTTTCACTGTTTTTTACTTTCAGTAAAAGTTTGAAAGGTTTAAAATATGAGCAGATGCTCACTGAGGACCTACGGAAATTGCAAATACTGAACATACGTGATAACATAAATCGTGTTTATAAGCTGCAAAAGCGAGCTGTACGTGTTATACTTGAAGTGGGAATGGAAGAAAGAAGTGATAGCATCATCAAACGACTCAAATGGCCACCGTTAAAAGATGAGATAACTATACAGAAGCTCTGTTTACTATTTAGACGTACGGGCGATCCTCCCAGTTATATGAAAAGGTTTTTGCAAGAAATTTAGATTTGCATGACAGAGTTTGTCGGCATGGCCATTATAATTTAGTATGTCCAGACTAAAATAGAGAGACCGAAAGTCGAAGAACGTTTCAAATTGGTAGTATAAAAATGTGAAAATCCTTTTTATACTGCTTTAATCTTAGAAATGTGATTTAGCATAAATTTATTAGTTTATCTCCTTCCTAGGTCCTCAGTGACCTATGGAGACTTTAGTATTTTACTCTGCCTAACGCCAGACGATTTTACTAAGGGAAAAGTCCGCGGACAGGAAAGAGTTAATGATTTTAATATTTAAGCTCATATTTTACCTCAATTTTATTCAGCTGTAATATTTGCCTAGTTTCATCCTTATTTGTTATCTTAACATGCTCTGGGTCCATTTACGCGGGAGATGACTAGCGAAACAAAATCTCGCTTTGCCTAAATTTGTTTATACCGCCAGACCAACTTGACTGCGTCACATCGTGGAGTCCTTGTAACAAATCAGAAAGTCATTGGTTGCTGTTACATACCAAATTTTTTAAATTTACGTAAGTTGATATGGGAAAATCGCTTCTCATATTTCAGAATTTAAATCTCGTTTTGGTTTTGATTGGTTTATAAAAGCAATTGAAAAGGTTAAAAGGCAGGCGAGGCTCGTCGAATTTAATTTTACCTAAGTTTTATCAAGGGCACCATAACCAGGGAAAAAGACCATGGACTAAAGTTAAAGATTCTAAACATCTTCATTTTTATATTTATTTTTGTTATCAGAAATTGCAGTTTGAAATTAAGAAACGCTTTATTGTAACTCGCAGTACAACTGTGGTAAGCCAAGAACTCGGAGTTTGGTATTATTTGTTGAGCAGCTGGGTGAATTGCTGTGCTTGAAGTACTTCGCATTTCTGTGTTGCTCGGAATTTTTTGTGGTGAACGTTCCCGACAACGTCAAGGGGCCTGAAGATTGATAAAGACAAATATCAAATACGGTCAGATTAAAAAACCGGGAAAGACACAGTTATGTCTCGATAACCTTTTTACACAAAATTTTATGTAAAGGCCAATGTGTTAGAAGTGTAATATTCATGTCATCAAGCCCAGTAGCTATGTCATACGTTGTTTTTTTCCCCTTGCTTTATGTTCAGGGAAGAACTTTCCTTCGGCTGAACGAACTTCGACGATTTTCTCGGTCGCTTCTCAACAGTTTCGTCTAAGGCTTTGGCCGTTATTTTTTTCTCGGCAGTAGTATAATGTCATAGTTTCACCTCCTTCCTTTTCCATGTCTACAAGCTATTGATTTTATTAGGTTGTCTTCTTTGGGTGGCTTTTGTTGAGCAGGGGAAGTGCTTTCCTTTGGCCGAAGGAAATTTCTTAATATTCTCGGCCACCCATCGTCACATTGTTACCCCGTCAGCACTGTCGGATACTACTGCTTTGTTTTGGTGAATTTCGAATTTCTGGTGCTCAATCTATCAATTTTATTTCACAAGCTTTTCTGAAGCAGTGAAACACGGAAGTCAATTAAAACTATACAAGAAATAATTTAAGATTTTATTGCGTCTTACTGTACAAACTTAACTATGGTATAAAGCCGAAGACTGAAATTTTGGGGTATTTTTTGTCTTACAACGGAATGAATTGATGTGCTTGACGTCTTTCAGTGACTGTGTTCCTCTGACGTTTTTTGTTGTCAACGTTTCTCACAACGTCAAGGGACCTGAGAATTGATGAAGATATGATCCGAAGAGAATGGCTTAAAAAACTAGAAATTTAGGCACAGAAATGCTCGAAAACAAGTCTCTCACTAAATTTTCCTTACTGGCATAGTGCCAGTAATCTATTCAAACGAAATGTTATTTAAAGGCCGATGTATTGAGATGGAAACATTCGGTCGTGAACAGTTGCTTTGCAAGCAACGTTCAAAACTTTTCAGAGTAGCGCTAGAGTAGCGTTACATTACGTGTGATTCTTCACCTGGCCTTGTTGCGAATTTGTTCCTGGCAAGAAAAGTATGTCAGAACATCCTTACTAGGGACAGTCGGCTCACTAGACCAGATCTCATGTTGCTAAGTACCGTTGCCGTCTGTGTTTCAATCATCGTTGCAATAAGAATAAGGATTGAGCTTGAGGTTTAAATGTATGAGAAATGCGAGAGGGTGTAAACTCCTTCTCCTTGAAATCACGTACAGCGTCATAAATCTATACGTAATTTGCGAACTGAACACGACCTTGCTCTTTACGACCTCTTCGTTTTAATAAGAGAATCTGACATCAATTTGATGGAATTGATCTCTTAAACTCAGATCTAGACACAAACAAATATTTCGTACATTGTTTAAAAAAAATCAAGTCTATTGATATTAAAAGCCTGCCTCTGAAGAATGAGTGGGTCTTGAATCTTTCTAAAAAAGAGCTACCAGAACTAGAGAGGAGAGGTCTAAAAAAGGATTGAACTTTGCCGTCGTGCCAAACAAGGTCCCAACAGTTATCATTATCGGCTCAGATAAAGGAATTCTTCGACTAGATGACGATAGAAAACGCCTGGTGAGGACTAATTTTGCAGCATTTTCAGGCAGCCAAAGCCATTTTCGAAAAACATTCACAGAGACACTTTCAAGGCCTAGTCGAACGGAGGTGAGAATGTTGAGATGGTAGGATGTTGGGGTCACTGAAGGACCACATTTGTAATGAGGAGATCAGCAGGCCTGGGGGGTGGTACCAGAGGTGGAGAAAGTACAAGAAGCTCATTTATGCAGGTACGTACAAGTACATGGCCGAGAAGAAGATCACTCTTTGAAGCTGGCGTGGAGGTTACAAGTTGAGAGGAAAACATCCCCTCATCCCCTTGATAAAGGTAAAGAAGAAACTTTCAAGGCCTTTTTAGCTCTTAAGAAAGATCCAGACATAGACTTGTTCTATCAGCAGATAAACGTAGTAGCGTCATGGTTATGAAAAAGCTTTACCATTGCCAGATGACTGATGACACACTCATTTACCATCCGACCCGAAAAATCAGATCCAAAGAGAGTTAAATGATACTTGATTTGAAATAACCTTGGAAGATTGACTATACTACAGGCAGGAAACTATTCAATAGCAATGGACTTTAATGATGTTAGTTGTTACTCCGAGTGATGAACCATACAGAACAAGTAGAGAAAACTCTACTTGGACCGACAGGGATTCGAAACCGCGGCCTTCGGTTTACTAGTCCGACGCTCTACCAACTGAGCTGCAGGTCAAGTTGGGAGCTGGTCGCGAAATTGATGTTACTTCGGCTCTTGATATTTCGAAACATATACTAGTTTCTTCGATATCGGGACATTTAAATGCAATCTGATTTTAAATGGCTAGAGTAGAAGAATGAACTCGGGTAGAGAATAATGACTGTCTGACTCGGACTCTTTTATGTTAAGTGATGAACATTACCGACTTTTCGCAGAATTATCGCTTATTTAGCTCTCCAGAATCGACCCGAGCGTTTCTACGATAAAGAAACACCTCGAAAAGCCAGACTGAAATTGACTGGGCTCACTATTTCTACGATAGATATTTGCATATTTCACTTGAGTGCACATGCAGAAGACTAAGGAAAAACTCATTAAGGAAATTAATCGCTTGGACAGGTTGAGGCGAAATCGAACACAAGATACAACATTTAAAAAATATTTATTTCGATTCAAATGTACGCTTATTTTCTCCATGGGTGATAAAAGCATTAGGCAAAAAAGCAAGTGACCATGCTATATCACATGATTTACATTGTTGAGATTCCCGGTAAAAACCTTTCCAAGCACACTTGGGACAACTACAATCAATTGCAAAATTAAAGTTGAAGTCAAAGTTGAAGTTTATGTTCCTGTACTGAGGCGCTAACCCCATCATATTAACTTTGTATTTGACACACCCCTCTCCCCCATTCAATGTTGCTTCGAACTCAGGTAGAAGAAAGGCAAACGTTCGGCGGACGCACTGCAGTAAACAACATTGTTCAGGGCGAGAGGGGGAACGGGCTGAAGTTCATTTCAGAGAGCTTTGTTCCATTAATTTTGCAAGTGACTGTCTGAGATAAATAGAATTTCTGACATGAATGTTACTGTACTACAGTAACACAACAGTTCAAACAACTAACGTACCTTTCCAATTCTTAATTGATCGTGTCATAGTTAGCGCAAAATTCGTCAAATTGATGAATTCTTAAAATGAAAACAATTGAAGTAGTGTTCAAGGAATTTCTCACAGGCGAAAAACGTGCGCTTGCGGTCTTCCTATACCGCGAAAGGAAATACTCCATGGCTAAAACTGCAGTTCAGTCCAAAATGTCGAAGTCAAGAGGTATGGAGTTTTGTTTATAGCAACAAACCGAATAAGCTTTAGAAAAAAAGGAAGGGTGGGAAACGTGGGCAGGGCAAAGTTTCCATTCGACAGGAAGATGCTAATTTTACAGTAATGGAAGTGGTAAGCCAAAGCGGCACAGACTTCAATACAGCCCATTACACTGCGTTTTTGTGTGAAATTCGAAAGTTTGGTTTTTGTTTTCGACCAAGAAGAAAGGGTGTTTTGAGCGAAACGGGTATGAAAGAGCGGATGACATTTGCAAAGATGATGACTGAAAAACGTGTGGATTACTGGACAAGTGATGTAGCTTTGTACTTGGACGGGATATCTTTCGTCTTTGAAGGGAATCCCATGAGCGATGTGTTCAAACCCAAAGGCTCGTTATAACGACAAAGGGGAGTGAAGATCTTGCCGGAGAAAAACGACTTCATCTGGTTGTGGCTATATCCTACAGCAAAGGGGTTATTTTAGCTGAGTCAGGAGAAGAAGAATGCCGAATTTTTTGCCCAGTTTGTGCGATGGCACTTTCCGACTCTATTCGAGATGGCGAAGCTGACCGAAAAATATTCCTTATAGATGACGACCCGTCGCAAACTTCTAGCAAAGCGAGAGCATTCACCGAGTTGGGCTATATCATGCAAAAGCTACCACCTAGATCTCGAAACCTGAATCCAATCGAGAATATCTTCTATGCCGTGAGAAAACGTATGGAAAGGTAAGTGAGATGAAACAATATAACCCATCAGACATGGGATGATTTTAAAGCGGCAATCCAGTACAATATTTGGTCGATGTCAGAAGGCATTATAGATAAGACAATCAGCTACCATGCCTAAAGGGCTAGAACAGATTGCTAAAACCAAAAGAAGACGGACAAAATATTAAAGACTTAAACTTGTACTTGTATATTTCTTTGTGGAAGGGAAAGGTAATTATATGAAAGATAACTAGCGTTTAATACATTACAGCATCACTTGAGCTCCAACTACGCAAATTCATGAATGAATGAACGAATAAAATATTGAATGACTGGTGTTTATGCTCACGTTGTTCTGGAATATAAATGAAACTTTAATACTCGTCGATTGAGATTCTCGACTTCACATGAAATGTATGCGCAATCGAGTGTTATCGATAGATGAGTGTAATGTCGCATGGAATCTCTCTCGAAATCAATGTTGTTCCTATGCTAATTGTCTATGACAGTGCTTGTTATGGATGGTAGCAGGCGACTTGGAAGGCAACTGCAACGATTTTCAACGAACTCTAGTGATTTTCGTGCAAGGAACTTACTGTTACATGGAGATTGTGTAACTTAAATTATTGAAAATTAGGGCAATTTACCATGCCAATCCTATGATTTTACAGGCAATTTATCTCACTTTACCAAAAACCGTGTCTAATAACAGAATACTAAATAATATTTTTATTTGATTTGGTAAAGCGTGCCGAAACTGCTATTAAAAGCATACGAAAGTCTGCTCATGCGAAATAAGTATATTTCAAATCAGTTCGAGGCATTTATAGGAGGAACAAAGTAAAGTACAGACAGTTGCCAACATCCAACATAAGTAGCGTGAAGCACGAGTGACGTGGGGTGACTTTCTTTTCCTTTTGTACCAACCAAACACCATAGTCTTTTGTGATCCGGAAAACTGTTTATAATCGTCATGACAATTAATAATTCGCTTAATAATCTTATAATACTTTACAAGCAACGAAATTCAATCAATTACAAAATTAGATGGAGCGCCTCAGTCAGAATTCACGTTCTTGTACTGAGGCGCATATTCCATCATATTAATTTTGTATTTGACATGCCCCTCTCAGGCATTCAATGTTGCTTCGAACTCTGTGAAACGAACGGCAAACGTTCGTCCCACGCATTGCAGGAAACAAGGGGAAAGGGAAAAATGGTGGAAAGGGGGGTGAAACCCTTTTCAGAGAAATTTGTTCCAACAATTTTGCAACTGATTGGAGTTTTATAGACAAGTTAAAGGTGTCCGTTTTGACGTGTTCACACTCTTCAGGTGGTAAAGTGGACTTTTCGTCACTTTTTTCTTCAGCTTAATCTCTTTCCTCATCTGTTTCTTCCCTTTCGGAGTTGCTTTCATTATCTAGGCTAGGTTCGTCTTCTTCTGGGGACAGGATGGCTAGAACTTGGGCGTTTTAACCGACGTCTTTGTTGACTTTGACGTATGCAAGTTCTGTCAGAAAAACAATTAACCCGATATGCTCATGGGCAAAGTACTCAGATACACAATATTCCATGACTTTCTTTTCCAATGTGATGAAGGCTTGATTGAGGAACAGTATGAAGTACTCGACCGAAATACCAAACCGTATATAAGCAACGAAGAAATCAATGAGTAGAGAATATTACAAACATTGATGCCGACAAAATATCTTACTCTGGATATAGCAATATTACATTTAATCTTTTGTGAATGACTTGAAATGTTTGTTTTCCAGTTTAGGTAATACGCAATCACCACACCTAATTTAGTAACTGCAGTGCCATATACTTGCTAAAAGTAACTGGCAATTCAATGAAAGTTTTACTTGGTTGTTAAGTTTTCTTAGATGAACAAAGACAAGTGTATTGATATTAAAGAACAAGTTTTTCCACACAGCTCTTGTAGTACCGTGAACGTCTACAATCTTAATATTTTCTGTACCTTCTGTTGTACAGTTAACAGATTCATGTTAGCAAAATTGAATCATCACCAAAACGGTGAAAATCTAGGATGTTCGTAGAGTTACAAATATCAATGATAATGTATTGTACATAGCAGGAAAATGTGAGGTCCAAGAATTCAAGCTAGAGGGAAGCCACACAAAACATTCAATAATTTTGATTATACATTTCCCGAAAAATCAGATTGTCGTCAGTTATGAAAATATGACTTACTGTAAGCCAACTGTGCACCCTGAATCATTAGGGGATTGGCTGCATCATAAAATTTAAATAACTTTGAAAAAAACTTACATGAATACATGTATTAACCATTCTCAATGTTATTGCTGTTTGTATTTAGTCAATACATAAAATTGCAGGTAAAGTAGAACGTTTGGTTGAAACCCAAATTGGCCATTCTCAAATTTGGTTCAATGTCCATAAGTAAACACTTTGTTAAAACTACTAGGGCCTCAACTTAGATCCAACGTTTTGCAGGCTTTGGAGCAAATGCAGGAACAGTCTATTGCTTGTTACGTAATATATTTATATGTTTATTATCATACTAATAATTCTTTTCAACATAAGCTTTTCAAGTATAGTAGTTCATTAAATATTGAAAGCAAGGGAATAGGACAATACATGTAGATGCTAATGTATGCTAGATTTTTGTGAAATAGAATAATCATGGCTAGTTTAAAACAATCAGGGACAATTAATTAAATTGTACTGTAAGTAGAATTTGAACAATTTAAACACTTCATGTCTATCTCAATTTCCTTAGAGGTACTGTAATCGGTTCAGTGATCAGAATTTTTTAATATATATAATTAGATTCAGATCTTTAGTGACAACTTGTTTGCACACAGCCAGTGGCGGACATGAGCAATTTCAATGTTTACTGAACCTTGTACTGTTAATAGACTCTTGCTGGCATAAAAACCTGAATCACCAGCAAAAAGGTGAATATTACAAGGGGGCGTAGAGTTATGAATATCGTTGATATTGTAATTAACAAAAAAATTTGAGGTCCAAGAACTGAAACTCAAGGCCCACCACTCACAGAATTTAATAATTCTGATTTCACACTTCCCGCCTCACTCCTTAATGAATAGTGTTCAAGCTTCTGCAAAACGATGTGGACATTTGCTGCATCATAACCTTTAGATAAATCTAAAAAAATGCCACATGACCGAGTACATGTAGTAGCCATCTTCAATGTTATCACTATTTGCATTTGGTCAGTGACTGATAAAACTGCATGTAAAGTAGAATACTTAGTTGAAATTCAAATTTACCTTTTTCAAATTTGGTCCAATGCCCACAAAACAATGGATCTAAGTTGACGACAGAGTTGATAGGAAAAGAGTAAATATGGCAGCAATATTTTAACGACGCAGGTTAAATATTTTAAACTCAGTAGATGAAGTTTGAATAGTGGATGAGTTATAACATATTTACCAATTCGTTGAAATGCTTTGTTGACCTAATGATCTCACAAGTCGTCTCATTTACACATCAGACAAACGAAAATATCTCAAAAATCGAAGCGAGATATGGAGAAACTGTAAGGGTTACCAAGTCATTTCAATTTTTCTTTCAAATAAGACCAACTTAATTCCGCTTCATAGGCACTTTAAGTTGCTATCACACACGTTTTCAGAGGAGGAGGAGGAGGAGGAGGAAAGAGAAGCAAGAATGAGGAGGAAGAAGAGTAAGGAGGGGCAAGGAGGAGAAGAAAGGGGAAAAAGGATGTGGAGGATAAAATAGGATGATGGGGTGGAGCAAGGAGAAGGACAAGTTCAAACACAGGCGACTTTAAGCTTAAAAAAATTTTTTTTTTTGAAACGTTAATAAGTGATCAGTACTTCTAAGGAAATATCTTTTGGGTGTTTTAACTTCTAAAGAGTTTTCGTATTCTTCTCTGTCATCAGACGATAATCTTGCCAATCTTTCATGTGTATATATTTTGGTCTCTTATCAGATAACGTCCACATTTCTCCCTTTGTTATGGTGTCATCCTTGCCAGATCAGTCTCTCGTCAATAGGCCGAATCCACCCAGGTTCGGGGGGGTTGATTTAAAGTTTTGGTTGTTCAACTGTCGGAGGACTGTAAACAAATATAGGGCTTGTGGATAGCAGGAATCCTAGCAATATCTGACTGTTCATCTGGGTTTTATTCCTTTGAAGTCTGTCCGTGATTTTTCATGGTGGCAGTTTACTGTGGGACCCCGGATAAAGAATACAATCAATAAAGTAAAAAATGTAAAAAAATAATTAAGCTGATGTAAATATGAAACTTTTGGTTTACGACTGTCAAGAAAACTACAAGGGAAAAAGCTTAATTTAAAACAAGCTTAGAGGAAAAAAAAAGAAACAAACTAAAATCATATGAGTGGAAGTTTATGCAACTATCAATGTTATTCCACACTGTGAGCCTACGAAAATGTCTTGCTTTAGATATACCACCAATATTATTAATCTTTGTTGTGTCATATGCGGGCTTAAGTACATGCAATTAGCCATTAAATGAATATACAGTACCATTCAATGAAAGTTTTACTTGATAATTAATACTTTACATGTAGCTTCTTAGCACAATGAAATATAATGTACATTAGAGTTGATCTTAAGGGACAACTTGTTTGCACTGAGCAAATGACTGACAAGTGCAGTTTAATTGTTTATTGCATCATCTATTGTTAATAGACTCTTGTCAACATCAAAACAAAAATTGACAACAAAAAGGTGAATATCATGGGTGTTGGTAGAATTATGAATACATCTGATACTGTAGATAACATAAAATCCAAGAACTGGAGCTGGTAGCATACCACATGAAACATTCAATAATTCTGATTTTACACTTCCAAAAGAAACAAATTGTTTTCGGTTATGTAAATATGACTTAGTTACAGTACACCAATTGCACACTTCACCCCTAAATAAATAGTGCCCAAGTTTCAGCAAAAGGATGCGGTGATTGGCTATACCACAAACTTAGAATAAATTTTAAAAAGTACTATATGAGTACATGCAGTAGCCATTCTCTCTTGCCCTTTTACGAGCCTGGTTAGTAATTGATAAAATTGCATGTAATATATTGCACATGTACAATGTTTGGTTTGAAACCTAAATTGCTAGATTGTTATATAGTGTGGTATACAGTGCCATGTTTATTGATACTGTACAAGAAATAACTTTATTTTGAACATAACCTTTTTGAGTAAATATTTTAGATATTTTTACTTTTTTTTAGTAAATACTTATAAGTAAATATTGAAAACAAAAGAAACAGAATGGTACCATACAACATATTAGTGATTTTTATAAGTAGAAATTAATCCTGGGAGAATATCATTTAACAAAAAACCACTGAACATAATTCCCAACGTTTTTGAAATCATTTCTTTGGCAAATTTCAAAATATTAATTGGTATGAATGTCGGTACGGTTGTGAACATTATTGATACTGTGTGAAACAGAAATAGGAGAGACCCAACTGCTAAATCTTCAGGAATATTACACAAAACATTCAATGATTAATTTCTGCGTTTACACTTTCCAAAGAAACAGATTGAAATAAAAAGTGGTCGTATTAACGGGGTTGTCGTATTAATGAGGTGGTCGTATGGCGGGGTTCCACTGTAGATACTTTAAAAAATAATACATACGTAAGATTAGAAATTAATTTACACCATCCTTATTATTATAGAGTAATAATTCCAGAATAATACAATTAAATATACAGTATTATGTAATGGTAAAACGCAAAACTAATAAGGTTGAAACTATTGATGAACTTGTTGAGGAAATCCAATCGGCAGAAACTGAAGTTAAAATGGAAGTTTAAAAAGAAAAAAAGAAATGAACTACACTGTATTAAAGCTTGCAGAAGATGAGGAGCTCGATAAGTCAGCTGCATACATCAAAAAAGCTAGTCAAAAAGTTATTAACAAACTTTATACAGAATACGAACGTAAAAGAATGCAAAAAGCTAATGAGTTTTTAACTGGTCTAATTATTAGCAGATTTAGTAATGCTTTAGGAGGTCTTGATGCCATAGAATCCCCTGAAGAATTAACTAATGAACTAAGAAAAGATGAGTTGCTAAAATGTGATATTTATGCATTAGTTGAGAAAGTAACCCCTTATCTACAAATGCTTGGATTTTTGTCAGGAGGTATCACAACAGCAAAACATGTTTATAACAACAAAAACAAAAACATTGAAGTAAATATTAATACTGAACAATCTTCTTCATTACCAATATGAAAAGTAGTTGGTAGTTTTTTTTTCTGTTAACATAATATTAGTCCATGTGTTGAATTTTATCTATTTATTTATTTAATCATATTTATACATGGTAGCTTATCAACCATAATCGTTTTACAAAGTTATTAAAAAGAAAGGAAAATAAAAATGTTGTTTTTCATAGGGCTGTGTGTTCTTAAGTCAATATGGATAAAGACAGTACAGTCTAAGTGCAACTAACTTCTATATCTAATTAAATTATGTAAATACACGCATATAAAAGAAGGTTTTAATGTAAAAATTTAAATACTTAACTACTACTAAAATATCCCCAGTTTCCCCATACCATTGCACAATAATCAAAATGAGGCAAAACCAAAGTTTGGTACACATACTTTAATGAGTCAGGAGAAAGGAGTGGTTTGACCTTTTTGATTGTTCCTATAGCCCTAGAAACCTTTTTAATGATGTTGTCAATTTCTGCCTCCCAGCTTAGTTTTTTATCGATAATGATTCCTAAGGTTTTGGTCTTAGATGCTCATTTAATTTTTTCATTGCCAATATCAATCTGTGGGTCATTGATAATTTTAGAAAGTCGTTTATATGACCAAATAATCATGCATTCAGTTTTCTCAACAGTTAACATCAGTTTGTTGGTGATAGGCCATTGATCGACTTCATCCAACTCACTGTTCAAACTTGTTTCTAAATCTGTTACATTTCCTCAAGAAACAGTAAGGTTAGTATCATCTGCATACATTGATGGGATGGATTTTTCAAGACAATTTGGCAAATCATTAATATATAAGAGGAAAGGAAGAGGTCCAAGGTTTGACCCCTGGGGAACTTAACATTGAACTACTCTGGGGGATGAAGTTGACTGTAAGTTTGCAACCGTTTATTTAAATATGAAGTGAACAAAGAAAGTGCAACACCCTTGATTCTATACAAAAACAATTTTTTTACTAAGATATCGTGGTTAACAGTATCAAATGCTTTTTTTAATCCAGAAATAATACGCCATTCAAGAGGCCTGAGTCCATATTAATAAACCAGGAATTAGTTGTACGTAATAATGATGTGCTGGTTGAATGCCCTTTTCTAAATCCTGATTGTGAATTGTTCAATATGTTATTTTCATTTAAATAATCATTTTACTGGACATACTGTACACCAATTTTTCAAAAGTTTTGGCCATGATTGAAAATATTGATATAGGCCCGTAATTTCCCCATTCGTCTTTGTTTCCAGCTTTATAAATAGGTGAAACTCTGGTGGTTTTCCAGTAGTCTGGAAAAATGCCATGGTTTAATGATTAATTAAATATATATGTCAAATAAGGGGCTATCGTGTCAACGGAGTCCTTAAGTAGTCTTGCAAATATTTTGTCAGGACCACAAGATTTTGAAGCATTTGCTTTATTAATCGCTGATACAACTTTGTTCAGTAAAATTTGACGAAACGAGAATTTGCTTCAAGCTTTCTTAATATTGTGTTCAAACCTATTGTTGGTCTCTGGAATCTTTTCATAAAGATTTTTACCAATATCTGCAAAGTAATTATTAAATGTTATATCCGGCTAGCGATAACACTTCCGGTGTTCGTGGAGCAATTCCCGGGCACTAGGAACGTGGCGAGAGGAAAACATAAAGACGTAATAAAAACTATCGTGAAACAGATTGTTCATTAAATACTTCTGAAATTTCTTTATCTTCGTTCACGCTTTTATTTTCTAATTTTATTGAAGCTACGTTTGTTGTTTTCGAATTTTTTCCAATCAACTGATTAATGTGTTTCCACATATGTTTTGGATTGCCCTTGTTATTATCAATATTGATCTCATAATACTCCTTTTTAAATTTAATTATGGTTTTATTAACATGATTTCGGGGCTCTTTATATGCTCTGTGATAAACATCTGATTTGGTTACGATGGCTTTCTTTTTAAGTATATCACGCGTATTCATTTCTCCTTCACTCCTTTTCCGACTAATACTCACAGTACTAGTGCAGATCGCGGCGCGAGCGGTCTGGGTACCACGAACATAAATTAAGCAAACGCATGCACTTTGTCCTCTCTTTTTGGTGGGGTGCTTCGGTCAACCACAACGAGTTTTTACCGTAAAAAAAGTGAATTATTCATTAGGTTTGGAGATATTTTATCATGTCTGAGGATTCCCAGTCAACTGTAAATAGATTATTCTTGTATATTGTGTATATTTGAAATTTTTTATTCATAATTTAAGCCATAAATTCGAGGAAACAATCATGTTTGGATGCATGAAGGTACGAGTCAATTACCGTCTTCTTCCTTCCCTTTAGAGCAACATTATTCCAGATGACCCGAACCACCAGGCGGGCATTGGAGACAAGGGAGAAGCTCTAGATCGCGGTCAAATTGAGAAGATTGTGCCCGAAACTGTGGAAAAAACCATGCCAGTGATGCTTACTTCTTTTCTGGCATTCATGGGTTTTCAACCTCGGCATACTGTTGAACAGGGCCCCAAGCAGATTTGAGAGCCCACCGGTGCTTTCTCCAGCCAACTCGAGAAGAGAAAGATTCTATAACAAGGAATCATCAACCAGCACTTCAGATGTTCTCCTCGAGCTTTCAAAGAAAGCATTCTCAACAGCCGTTTCAAAAGAAAAGTGGCTGGAATTACTCCAGTCGTATCCCACCATTAAGAATACGGACTCGTTTATGATATCCCCTACATTAGAGGCTAGCATAAAAAAATCTTTGCGCACACATCATGGCCATCTAAAGACAAAATATGCCTTGGCTTTTGATGAGGGCCTTGCAGATCAACAGACACCATTTCTGATGGCGGCACGCCCGTTGCTCGCAGCACTTACGGTCCTTGATGCCCCTGCAGAAGGGGGAGAGGGCCCAGACCCTGACACTATCATGGACTACCTTGAGGATGCACTGGTCATGTTGGGAAATGCCCATGTTAGACTAAACAACTGCTTAGCTTTGGGGCGATATCGATGATGACGTGTGCTCTAAATCTCTCCGTTAAACTCGTGCATTTCCTTGTGATTTTTATTGTTACCGCTCAATACAAACGCCTCGAACAATTTAATGAGCTGTGGAAAGTTACGAGCGACGTTAACGATTTTCATGTGGCTCAGGAAATATGTAAACCTGTCACTTTTCTTCCGAAGCTCAAGAAATCG
>JBAHVQ010181838.1:0-16212 GCA_036872915.1 Nanipora kamurai | reverse complement strand
TTATTCTCAACAAGTTGGGCCAAATCAGTTTGAGAAACGGTTGCAAACCTCCAGGAAGCCTCCGTCATTATTGACAACAAACTAGCGGCAAAAAATGACGTCACCTACGGATAATTTTCAATGTCGCGTAGGTGGCAAGACATTGAGAATTATCTGTGGGTTTTTAGCCAATCACAATCGAGAATGCACCGGTAATGCATAATAATGGTTTTTATTGGGTCGTTTTTTCATTTTTAAGGTTTATCTGTTTTTTTGACAAGACTGTCTAGTTGTTGTGATGGTGTTTCCTGATGTACTTTTTTGGTTGATATGGGAAATATTAAAACTAGATAGGGAAACACGACTCACTTAGCTGTGAAGGTGATTGAGCGCTTCCAGATGTAGTGGGTAGTCCATCTTCATGAGCCTGAAGTACAAATCAAACACATAATTATTCGGTGGATAAACTATGCACTCAGCATGAACATCAAAGCAAGTGGTGTAGCAAGAATATCATCCAGACGAAAATTGTTAAGCGAGGGGATCAATTTCAATAGTTTTCATGTATAAGGAAAGGTACCCCACTGATCAGGTAGATCAGAGTTCAGAAGTATGAAAGAGGCGAGGAATGAAGTTCTCACACCGCCTCTTCACATGTATTATGGTAAGGTTCCAGTAACAGGAGGGTCCACCACCTAATTTCGTCGAGAAATAAATTTGCTCCAGAAACGAAATAGACATATCAACGTCTGAATGGGAGGGCCTTGAAGCTCACGCCAGAAATTAATGATCGACCGTAGTTTTATTGGCAAAAACAAAGAGATTTCATTAGAAATTTTTGGGGAAACCCACACACATCAATGATGTCATCATTTTGTCAGTCACCATTTTGTTTAACAGATCTGATAAGTAAAGGTCCATCGCTAAGGTGCAGCTGGTCCCAGCGCCTCTCCTGTTTGGGAGGTCGGGCAACGGTATTCTGAAGTCCCGTTTACACTGGCGATTTTTGCTACCATTTTTCTTATCCTGATGCATGAGATCGGATGGTCTGACTCGAAAAAGTACCGAACCATATAGGTTTGCACAAATCAATCTAATACTTTCGTGACCGAACGATCTGATCGCACCCATCAGAATCAGAAGAATCACAGGAAAAATCGCCAGTGTAAACGGGCCTTAAGAGGTTTGGCGGAAAATGCATTTCAGCTTGAAAACTGGGATCGACATCAAGTGACTTCTTTGAATAATCGTGGAGATATAACTAACTTTCGAATTGATCAAAATGCTGTACCAATTATATGACGTCACACATTGTATCATTTTCAGATGAAACAAATTTAATATCTCAAGAACTAAGTGAGATACAGAAAAACTGCACAATGTGTTTCATTATCACTTGATGAGTTCTTTCGAAACTTAATATTTGTTTCATACACACGTTAACTCTTTCCTCTCCGAGGACGTTCCCCTAGCCGAGTAAAATCATCTGGCGTTAGCTTCAGTCAAATACTAAAGTCTCCATAGGTCACTGAGGGTCTATGCGGACAGGAAGGAGTTAAGGAGATAGGTTTTAAACCCTTGTTAACTCTTTCCTGTCCGAGGACTTTCTCCTGGACGAGTAAAATCGTCTGGCGTTAGCCAGAGTAATACCAAAGTCTCCACAGGTCACTGAGGACTCATACGGACAGGAAAGAGTTAAACTTGTACTTGAATTCTCTTAACACGGTGACGCACCTGTTCCACTGAGGATGTTTTGGGCCTTACCAACGACCGTATACGTACTTTTGCAAAACAATTTTCTCCGTGATGCTTTGCGCCTTTACAGCGCTTCAGTAAAAAATGTTTGTCCTTTCCACTCAGGTCCATTTCATTATCAACATTGTTATATGTTCGGGTAATTACATCAGGAATAAATCTAAGTTAAAGAAATGTTACATCAAAGGAAAATCATTCACTGACAAATGATTTACGTCTTAAATAGTTTTAATAACTGTACAATAACTCCCTACAATAACTGCGTTTCCCATGTCGACTACCAATTAACATTTATTAGCTGCCATTTTTCCCGATAAATATTTGACCTGTCATGTGAAGCGCAAGAACTCGATATCAGGAGGACTGGTTCGTAACTCTCCTCATTGAGAGGGACCTTTAATAGGGACCTTTAGTAAACTCAACTGGAACGTGAAACATGACGGCTTTGACACGACAGAATTACTCATCCGAAACAAAGACAACGAATAGTATTTAGTCCCAAGTATAATTACAACGCCGTCCTCATTCTGCATACATCACTTGAAGCATTTTCACGATTTCATGACGACTGTAACTCCTAGAGCGGTGAAAACTGCGAATTGAGTTTAACAGTTTCCCATATAACAGAATCCCTTTAGAAAGTTTCCAGCTCTCTAGAGATAAAAAAAGCAAACTTGAGCTATATAATAGGATGTCAGTGATTCGCGGTTTCTGCTAAATTCTAAAACATTGATTGGCCATTCCTTGCCGTCGTCAGCCAACTTTACAAAAGGTCCCTATTATCATTTGTGCGAAAGCCGCTTTACAAATATTTTTTCGAAAAACAAAAAAATCTTACGTCCTGATGATAATAATGATAACTATGATAATAATCAATTATAAAATTACATTTATAAAGCGCACATTACATAAATTGTCCAAATGCACCACTTACAGGGGAAGCAATCTTCTATACATAAAATTATTTATATTTAAGATTATATAAGGTATACAAAAAAAAAAGCGATTTCAACTTATTCTTCAACTTATTCTTCAACAAATCCCAAGAACTAATGTCTCAAATATTTTTTGCTGGCGAATTTCAATGTAGTAGAGGTACAGCAGGGGAAAATGACTGGTTACTTAGACATGATAAATATTTGGTTTTGGCTGTATCTAGAAGATTTATGAACCTCTTACGTCATGGTAAGAACGCTTTTTAACTTTGATTAATTCAGAAGTATACATCGGAGCTTGACCGTGAAAGTATTTTATATTGCTTTGAACTGTAGCCCTTCTGGAACCAGGTAAAGAATGTTACTTCGGTACACTCGTTTAAGATGTCTCGCTCTCACAGGCAGTCGTATCGGTCAGATTTGTTGATGTATCAGATTCTAGGGTCCTGACATAGCACATATCCAGATGTACAGTTTTGCATGCTTTAAAATGTAAGATGACATGGAACCATATAACATATTACCGACTAACCTTACAACGTCCTCACGAAGAGGTAAATGACTCTGCTTTTTTAACGGCACACAGAAAAAAACCTTGCGGTTACATCTGAGAGGTTTTTGAAATATTTCGCCCTCAAATTCCCACTTCCTTTTCACTTCTTCCTCCTGGGATTTCGAGGCCAACACAGCCGATAGTGTACTCGGGCTTTCGTGCGGATCGTGTACTGCCAAAACAATTGCCTTGTGGTCTTTCGGTGAAGTATGATCTTCCAGTAAAGAACGATCCAAGGTCTCGATGATTTCAACGTTTCCTAACTTTGCTTTCCGCTTCTTCTTTAGAGCCAAGAACCGCCTAAAAATATAGTGCCAGGGAATTTCTTTAATAACTCATAATTAATCATCTAGGTAAAAAAAAGGTAAAACACAATAAGTAGAGGAGTGACAGACCAATCATCCGAACAGCCCTGTTGAAGAAATAACTTCAGAGAAACAGTTCTTAGTGTTTCCATATAAAGCTGTGACTTGGCTGGATTTTTGTCTCAATTTGCAGAATAGTGGACCATACGGTATCAAATGTTGAGGTGTTGCTGCTCTTGTAGCTTATTTTGCTGTGCATTTGACTGAAGTAGCAAAGGATGTAGGTTGGATGGTCTTATAGCATATTTTGCTGTGTGTTTGACTGAAGTAGCTAAAGATCTAGGTTGAATGGTCTTGTAGTTTATTCTGCTTTATGTTTGACTGACGAGGCAAAGGATGTCGGTTTGATGGCCTTGTAGCTTATTTTGCAGTGTGAAGAAGTAACAGATGTACGTTGGATGGTGTCGCAGCTTATTTTGCTGTGTGTTTGACTTGAGAAGCAAAGGATGTAGGTTGGTTGTTCTTCTAGCTTAATTGTGTTTGACTTAAGAAGGAAAGGAAGTAGTAGTTCAACTGGCAGAGTGTTGGACTAGAGATAACTTTTCTCCTACCAAGGTCGTATATACTATTTTACTTTCGCTAAAGTTAGACAATTTTACTTGTCAAGAGGAAAACCCCTGATAAGGAAAAGGCTATGCTAATGAAGTGTGGAAATCGAAAACTAAATGTTGTAGATTAAGTTTTCTTTTTTCCTCGCAGGATAGTGAGGCACCCGCAGTCGTTACATGCGACAAAGCTTGTGCTATTTAGATGGTAAAAGGAATCCATGCATGAATCAATCGTCACTTACTTGGAAAAATGCTCTACAGAAAATGTTACTTTTATTTTATCCTTTCGCACACGTTCTATCGTTGGATTCACATCATGTTCTGCACTTCTCCATTTGTGTGTGTTATGGGAATCTTTGTGGCTACGTAACATCACTCCATATTTGGAAGAAAAGGGAAATTTCATGCCAACAGGGAAAAACTCTTCGTCCACATCTGCTACGTTGACATGGGAGTACGCCAGCTCTACGTCAACTAGTTTTAAAAAAGGTTTGTCTTGTCCAGAAACATTGATGACTGGAAAGCACACCAGATCGTCATCAAGCCACGTAGTCATATCGAGAATCTCATCTGCTGGAAACAACTGAAATGAAGAGAATCAAATGAAATAATTTGTTCAGCTGGGATTTTCCTTGGAAATAACGATGAATACATCCGCAGACGTTTTTTCTACATCACTAATTATAGTACGGGTAAATTATGGTTGGGATGTTTGTGTTCGTAGTTTAATTAGTGTTTGTCAAAATTTTTTCGGCATATTAGTCTAGTCCTTTGATATCTACACGTTATCAACAAGGCTCCTCATTCACGGCGCTCTTGTGAGGACTGGACGAGGACTGATTACAGCTTTTCTAATAATGTTATGCTTTAATCATTTGGATATATTCTCCTTTTATTCACGCTTAAGTCCCTTGCAAATACGATAATAAGCATGCAAAATATAAAACCGAAAGTCAATCGAAACATGGTATGGAAACTCGGCTAACTTCAGAACGTCTAACGTAGAAATGATAATGAAGCTGTGACTTATGTTAGAACGACTGTCACTCGTGAACAACAGTTTTGTTTTATGGCAATTAACATTCAAAGGGCACGGCTAAGAGACTCAACCCAAGCGTCTCTATTGGCTGATTTCTTAATTATTGAAAACATTTACTTTGTTTTGCACAGTGATTCTGCATAAAAGAAAACAAAAAGATAGAACAAATATCTTTCAAACCATGTCCCTTGAGGGACTATGATGAATGGCAATCGTAAATGCCAAGTAGGCAGTGGACTGTTCATTTGGTTCTTATAAACTATCATACAAATTCCATCTTACCGTGGCCTGCTCCTACTTTTGTCCTTATAGCTCAATCAGCAGCGTTGACCAGGTATAAAGAAATAAATTAGAGCCTACGTTCTGCAGTAGCATCTTACAGTCTGCTCCTAACCCATTGTCAATCTAAATTACTATTCCTCAGGACGCGGAGAGTTGAACTAATACACTGAAGTATCTAGATCTAGGGTTTTATTGTGCCGTAAAATAAATACCATCGTAACATAGTCTGTTTCAGACAATGTTAGATCATATATAGCTTTATAGCTCAGTCAGTAGCGAATTGAATAACAATAACACTGAAGGAAGTGGAACTTATGATCTGATGTACCATTACATAGATACCATTTACTATGGCCGAGCCATACCTTTGCCTTTATAGCTAAATTGTTCGAGAAAGTAAGCAAATAAGTAAATATTCATATTTATATTGGGTTATGCTATCAGCTGTAACTACGCAGTTCTCCCTAAACAGATAGTAAGTATCACTCCTCATGGGTCCAGTGTTACTATAGATGGAAACCCGAGTATCTGAAGAAAACTTCTGATGCTCAGTGCAGTAAAACTGGACAACTTTTTTACACGTGACCAACGTAACTCCACTGAGTGCTTAACTAGTAAACTAAATGAACAAAAACTTAAGTAGTTATATACCATCATAATAATAACACGATTGTCCGCTTCTAATTTTTAGTACGTAAATCTCAGTCAACAGAGTAATAAAGGCACAAGAATTTTCTGTATTAAATTTCTGTATTCATTTTTTGTCTTAATTTTTTCTGTACAAGCATTTGGAGGCATTTTTTGCGTTGTGACCGCTCATAAAGTGTCTATGGAATGAAAATTAAGACTCTCTTATCTGAAAGAACTCTTTAAAACATATTTTACACTTTTTAGATTGCGACATAAAGATTGGTTCGATATGTAAATTACAGCTAGCCTACGTCACACTGCATAACGAGTTGTTGTAAAATTAGCAATATAATTGAAGTTATTGGAGGTCACATGAAACTGTGGATGTATGTGTACTTGTCTCATAACGCTAAGCAGACAAAGTTTCCAGTGGGTTAATAATTTCAAAGATACACGTGATTTCTTTATAACTCATTATACACTATGACATATGCAAGGCGTTAATTACATATCAAATAAATCTTAATAGCTGAAGAACGAAGTAAGATATGGAAAAAGTGTAAAAGATGTTGCGTTATAATTTCAAGGGTTTACTCATATAAGAACAACTTCATTTTCATTTCATGGACACTTCAGTTCAGTCGCTATGTGTCACAACGGTAAGGTCAACATCGAAGGGTAGAACTGAAGGTGGTGAAAAGCGTATTTATTTTTAACTGTGGTCCCAATACTTTTCGCAACGCCCTGACAAAAATTTCGTGTGTCATTTCACATACGAATCAGAGCTTCAGATGTGACAACGTTCCTATTCCACCGGTGAAATGAAAATTTCATACGTAGAATTATCATATGTGAAATAAATATTTTACAGGTGAAATATGTAAAAGTTTCATATGTAAATTTATGAACCACATGTGAATGAGGTGTTTCATATGTCAAAATTTTCTAATTTCACATTGTGAAAACGTTCCAATTCCATTTTTTTCATATGTGGAATAACACGTGGGCAACGGTCTCTACAAACATTTCGCGAAATTTGTTCCAGTTTCAGTTCAGTTATGACTGGAAAACCAACAATTGCACTTAATCTACTCTGACCATGTTAATGCCTACAGATATTGATTAAGGTGGCCCCCTACAGTTTCTATGTTTACAGAATGCAATCAGTACGGTCTCAATTTATGGACATTTCTATCGTTAAAATCGTTGTAATTCAGTTCCTAGTGTATTTAACAGTAGAAGAAGCATGGTAAACATGAGATATTTGTCGAATAGAGCAATTTTCGTTTTTTAGGATGGTAATAATAGCGTTGGAACATCGGCATATTTTCATTATTATCACATTTAAGACGCGTTATCTTCGAATTTCTTCGATGAATTTTTCTGAAATTTGGTATTGGGTTAGGTATTCCATTGAAGAATAAAATATCAAAACATCAGGGTAGGTTGTCAGGGTAGGTTTTTTACAATAGACTTAGTGGATTTTAAAAAGTTCTGTATTATGATAAATTTTAAAAATTAGATATGCTGTTGAGGTTACTCTGTTTGCTTTAAATACCAAGTTTAAAAGGAATTCACCAAAGCAAACATCCAAAAGCTTCCCATATTGTGATAGAATAATGACTCAACAAGATCCCTATGACATATCTATGCCATATTGTGTCCAGTTATATTTAGTTACCAGTCTCCTATTAAAAATTACCCTCGGCAGCCGCCATAAGTCGAAGCAGTTGGCTAATTTTGTGAAAATTAACACGAGTTTTAAGGTTGGGCATTTGCTTTCCTATATTCTAAAGTTTTATCGTTTACTTCTTTCTGTCCATATAGAAAAGATTAATGGCCAAGTGATTTAGATTGTCATAAATTCTGAGGGATGTACTGAGTTAGCTCAAGCACTCCCAGGTAATTTTATATCCTATTTTATATTAAACATTGCACACCGTTTCACACTCCCGACTAACTTTTCCTTATATTTTCGTCGCCTTTTCACAATTAATTTAAAATTAAACGTTAATACAGTATATCAAGTGTATATGAGGTGTCCGGTTTAATTTTCCGGCCACCAGAGTCCTCATATATCGTTTTTTCAACATTTCTCACTCTACCTGAATTAATGTTTTCTGTATAAACTCTGTCTATACATAGTAACAGGTGCGAGAAATGTTCCAAACCTTTAAAGTTGGATATGAAAGCGCCAATGAATTACAAATTAACGTAACTCTTGCTCTCAACAATCACTAACCAATTTATAATTACCAATAATTGGTACGTGAAATGAGAAATGCAATCAATTAACATTAACACATATGCCTTGTATACTTGTAAATCCATAGCTAAGGAAGAAATGACTGACATGATTACGGCGAATAAAACTTGTAGAAAAATATCAAATTATAAGGTTAATAATAAATTTACAATTAACCTACACTGTTGAGCT
Source organism: Nanipora kamurai (assembly GCA_036872915.1). Lineage (NCBI taxonomy): Eukaryota > Metazoa > Cnidaria > Anthozoa > Scleralcyonacea > Helioporidae > Nanipora > Nanipora kamurai. The sequence continues at coordinate 7,689 of JBAHVQ010181838.1, read as the reverse complement.
ATCAAGCCTAAAGGGATTGGAGGCGAGTTAATATCCAATTTAAGAGTACCAGATATTCTTGCGATAAGTCAACGCTATGCACGAGGATGGGTGGGCAGTGTTTCAATTCTATTTCAGAGTTATCATCGATAATTCAACAGGTAGAGCGGCGGACCTGATTCCCGAAGTTGCTGGTTCAAATCCCGCTCCAATCAAATTTTCCAGTTGACATCAGCAGTGTAGGTTAATTGTGAATTTATTATTCCATATTACCCCGAGGATGATTCTGAAACAGAAATGCTCGTTTACCATGGGTAGATTTCACTTCGCCATAAAAATAAATACCATCTCCTCACAGCTTTTTCCCAATACTAGTCTTATACCTCAGAAGCCAGAACATGGACCTTGAGCTCACTATTGGGCCGTGATTACGCACAGTGTAAATTATCACGTTTGACAAGATGTGTACGTGAACTTGGTCACGTATGTATGTCAGAATTACCTTCACATGGTCTGTTCCCGTTTTGTTATTGCTGCTCTGTCGCTGGAGCACTGGATTATTATACCGAAGGAGGCGGGTTTCAATCCATACCGCGATCTAACAAAGTTTTTTTCTACTCACCGGTCGGTTTTCTTTAAACTGTCCCCAAATGACCACTCTAGAAACTTCGGCGAGACTGGGACCAGGCTTCGCGTGATAAGCATTCTGGGATATTTTGGGTGGACAAATCTTATAAACCGCGTCTATGTTGGCGTCGTATTTTGAGTAAAGCTGGTTGTTTCCTGCATTTAAAATGCCTATAAATGTTAATTGCTTCGTAGTGTATGGTCATAAGATAAGATACGGCTTTACACACGAAACTAACCTCTCGATACATTCCAGTTTTCTGTTACTGCTTTTTACCCCTCTACATAACAGCCATCTTCTAAGCTGGGGAACAATGCATTATTCCAGAGTGACCAGTGGATGTCTTACTCCCTGTATATCATCTTCTAGAAAAACCTTTCTCGAACTTGAATAGTATTTTCACACGAAAGTTTCCATCTCAAGTTTCTCGCGTCCACCCAAATCATCCCAGAAATTTTTGTGAAGTAGCATTCGTGCTCAGACTACCCGGAATTTCTGGAGTGGTCAATTGTGAGACCGCGGAACCTCTTCTAGCTAAAATCCACGGTCCCCGGTTGAAAAGTGGTAGTCAGTATCCAAATATCATGAGAATAGCTCGTTGCAGACTTGGTATGGTCATGGCAAAATATTAGGTTACATTAGCTTCCGCAACTGACCCTTGTCACGATCCAGCAGCTTGTCTAGTCCAAGGAAGCTGTTAATCTTGACATAAAACTTAGTAATACACAAACGATAGTTGGACGTTATAAATGTACCAACGAATTCAAAAGATATACTTAATGTCTCATGGATTAAACATATATTTTAGTGGAAATTACATGTTTTTCGGTTGGAATTTCGGTTATGAAATTGCGTAGTCGTGGTCATACCAACAACAAAATCGTTCGAATATACAGTACGGTCGCAATATTCAGCGGTTTAGTCGGTAATTAGTAACCACGCAAATAAACCACGAATTTCAATTCTCCAGTTCAATAGGAGCATTACGGTCGGGATTTTTGGATTATAAATATTCATGTTCTCGATAATGAACGTCACCTTCGCAACCGTGGCTCTGCTGTTTACAGTACTTCTGCTGAGGTTAATTAATCGACCTGAACAAATTTTTCACCTCAACTTCATAGATTTTGCTCTCGTCCCGATCGTCCTTCTTCCCTCTCATTTTTAGTCAAGAAATACCCATTTAAATGACTCTGAAGTATCATAAAATGCGATAGCGGTTTCTTTCACTTGTAATCGACCTTACAATGCGCCTTGTTTGTTGGACATCGCTTGTTCCGTACTCGCTCCAGTTTTCTGTGATCTTAACTCACATGTTCCAAGCAACCAACAGACCAACTTTTGGGCATGTTCACTTGGCAATAGTACTTTTTGTATACGATAGACAAAACAAGTCCCTATGGTAACCTTCCTTCGCCCACCTAAGTTTAAGTAGCCCAATGGTTAGAGCGTTGCACTGGAGTTCTGAAGGGTGCGGGTTGGATTCCAATGTGGAGCTCAGAAATTTTCTGAGATAACAAAAGTTTGAAAAGCGGCGAAATAAAAACTTTATTGACACCTAGCTATAGTTTCTTACACCTAGTTCAGTTTAGTGTACGTTATCGTTTAACAGTAATACTACGCGCGCGTTCGTCTTCACGCAAGATGTTGTTTAACCAAGTCCAGACAATAGTTATACAAAATTGAAATTTTTGGCGAGTTTCCTCCCACGCATATCTGTTTTTCGGGGGGGGAGCTAAAAATCTTAGCGAACACAAAATCGTCGAGAGAGAATGCATATTGGTAAATATTTTGGGACGTTCATAAAAAAAATATTCGGAAGAACTAAGGAATGACTAGGAATTCAAACTAAATATTTCTTCTGGTTGTTCGTGTGAATTACGACATGTTTAATAATCCGAGCCTCCCAACGCGCTTCGCGTAGTGGACCACGTGAAAACGAAACCTAGGTCGGCTGTAGTCTGTACTCTGAGAAAACATGCAGCACGTCCAACAAAAACGTGCGTAAGGTTGTTGTTTGATAAACTCGCTCTAAAATGCCACGAACGACTCATAAAAAAATCCTGAGAAATTTACACTTCGTCACTTTCCAGAAATATTAATGTTAATAAAATATCGGTTATGTGTCACATTTACAGGCACTGCAGCCAACATCTGCATAATCGAATAACTGAAAATTTTAACCGACGAACACTTGTTCGGGAAACTTGTTGACTGATAACATTCAGCTCTGTTATTGCACTAAACTAACAAAATTCTTGTCCGTTTGGTATAGCCCGATACAGAACAACCACTTATTTTGTAAATGATACACGGAGACAAGAGAGGCGTTTTGTATTTTGTTACTCTTAACCACGATATTTTCCTTCAACAATATTATTAATTTCCACTAATGATTTATATCAGTAGGACCTGAAAAAACCTCCAACTATTTCTATAAAAGTAAATAAAAACAGCTTCAATAATAACTGCTGTATTGTCTATGCTTAAACATTTGGACACTTTTAAATTGCCTTGTGGACGTACCTGGACTATTAAATGGCACGTTTTGTCCACAGCACCAGCTGCAAAACTAATTTTCAGATCGCTTTCGTCTCCATAAGATTTTGAGTGAACACAAGCTTCTGTCGGTTGCACCAGGATATTATCAGATCTGATCCTCGTAGCTGTAACAAATGTGCCAGTTGCTAGAATGGTAGCTTTTGCAATTGGTAAGGCTTTGACTATTTTACTGAAATTTGACACAACTTCCTTTCCAAGATCTGAAGTAAAAAAAGCAACGTTTAGATATTTTGTTTGATTATGTTACTCCTGTACAATTTTGCTAAGACTAACCTGGACAAACTATCTTATTTCAACACAATACCTTCAGGTTTACTAAGCCGTTCTGTTATTAAATCGTCATTCTCGGCTTTTAATCTCTGTACAGTTACATCATAGTAGTCAGCGTAGGCCCCATCCTCAAAGGCTGAGTGGGAGAAAAGAATTGTTACTGGCTTGTCAAAGGAGAGGCCTTGGGGTTCCATCTTGATAATTGTGCTACAGAATGCCTCTCCATTTCTTGGCTTGACCGGACTATCTTTGTGCCTCACGCGCCTGCATTGTAAGGTTACGGGCTTCGAAACTGCTTCCGTTGGAAATTGGAAAAAAGCACTGCCACCAGGAAAGGCAATACTTTCGCCCTGTTCACTAATAGTAAACCTGACAAAAAGAAATTGTGCATACGCTATCAGTGAAGGCAAAACGAACAACGATGATACTGGCCTAACATATCCCTAAAAATATCCTCACAACTTAACGATTTCAGCACTCTTCTTGTTACTAGACTGATATGTTAGTGTTTTACATGGCGGTCTTTTCAAAATATGCTTTTACTTTATATTTTTCAAAAATACCGCCTGCTTTGGATTCCTGATTTTGACAAAAACTTGCAGAAATCGACTCATTAAGATGTAGGTAAAATACTGCACGGTAAATGAAAGCATTAAGGTTCACGCGACTAGGAAAGTTTAACACCGGTCTGATCCCGTAAATCCTCAGAATTTCGACAGTTATTAAAGACTTATTAACTGAAAACGAGGTCTGCAGAGGAAACTATTTGCGTAAGGTTTTGGTAAAGACCGAGCGACGAAGGAGCAAGGTATGTGCGGCAACACCGAAGGTAAATACTTTCCCTTACGGACCGAGCAAACGAGGTTAACAAGAAACCTATTAGATGGCCTTTCGTTTATTTTCCTATTCGGCTTTTACAATATTTCGTCTTCAGATGTCGTTGTTTACCTAACTTCGCAACATGTTTGTTTAGTTCCATGAAAACTTCACTTTCCGTTGTTTTACACAAAACACTTTGAGAAAAAGCATCACTAATGTGCCAGCACATTTTATTCTTTTGATTGCTTCAATGTAGATACTATTTTCTCCTTAATTTTTATTAAAAATCAATTCAGAAATTTTTCCGCAAAAACTTACCGGTCCGATAAGAAGTGTATTTGACCGGGTGGACCAATATCGTGAAATATCGGGCCGCTCACCAACCAATCAGCATGCGTAATTTTTCCGTATAGACTTAAGTGTCCTGCTGGTTATGAGAAGGTTACAGGGTTCACATATATTTAACCTTGGTTAACCATATGAGTCCATGTAGCTCATTAGTATAACTTCGATGTCCAAAAGATGCTTTCCAGCATTCCGGCTGCCAAAAGTATTGCAAGACTTTGAAAACTGGTTAGCCCATTAGCCCCTAATTTGTAGCATTTAAATTTCATAGCTTAGATTGTGGGTAACAGGTTATTTACTGGCAGCGGGAGTGACCAAAAAAATCCGCCTGTAACTTCATGCCATAGTTTTCGTTTCAATTCCGATAAAAAAGACTGCACTATTTTTACTCAAAGGGCATATGACTTGAAAAAGTCAGTTCGGAAGAAACCATCTCAGTTCAAAGAACTTTTAAAACTATCAAGATTGGCCTTCACAGCTTTTCCTTATCTCACTTCGTTCTTGAGATACTAAGACTTGTTTAATATGCAAATGACTCAACGTTCTACGTCACACTGCATAATGACTTGTTGGAAAATCAAGAATATCTTTGGAGCTACAAATAGAAATCACTTGTAAATGTCTGTGAGCACATATGGATCCCATGGCACTAAACAAGAAAAGGTTCGACGGACGTAATTGAATGTCATAGATATACGTGTTTTCTTAGAAAGTTATCATGCAGTGTGACGAAAGTTGTGTCATTTAGATATTAAACAGCTCTTCATATCTTAAGAACGAAGTGAAATAAGGGAGTGATGTAAATGGCAACCATCATTACTCCAACAGTTCGTTCATCTGAGATTTTTTTTGAACTAATTTTGTCAAATCATATGCACTTTAAACATAACAGGTCGATTACGGGTACATTAAAAAACTTTTGCTACCTTGGTGTTTCTTCAAATGAATATAAACAGCAGAGGTAAAATACTAAACTCTACTGACATACGCTATTCCCCCATGTTCATTCATGAATAAGCTCAATAGCTGATATGTGCTTGCATCATAGTTATGTGAAACATGACACATCATAACATACACTATATCATCATAGCCATCAGTTTGTCTAGTACGATAAAATGAGAAAACAACTAATTGTAGCACTACGTCATATATTCTTCAAAGATTCGGGGCTTTGCAACAAATATTAGGGCCCAAGCCCGAGAAACACAGGTCTTACGACTCCACTGTTCATTGGTCCACTCAGCAATGACTCTGAGGCAATAGTCACTGCCTAGGGCAGTCACTATTACTTTAAAAATACTTTTGTTCGCCTTCACCAACATGAACCTTCTCCGTTTAGTCACTTTTTATTCAAATCTTCGCCTGAAACTAGGACGGTTTCTTAGTCTAAACACTTTCTTCCGACCGCTCAAGTTTTATTGTAAACACAAACTCGTAAACTTTGTCAACTAAAAGATTTTTCTATATACACCAAGCTACCACGTACCGCACAACATCGGCCAATATAGATAACTTAATGTGGATTACACGACTTGTCGAGACTGCAGTTAGCAGTACACATGTCAACTAAATGTACGTACCAGTACAAATAGTAACCTTCGCTTTTCCATCTGAGTTTATGTAGCTGAATGGTTAGAGCATCCCACCTGCGATCAGAAGGTTACAAGTTCGATTCCCCTCAGGTGCTCAGATAACTTTTCTGAGTTAACAAGCTTCAAGAGCATGCGCAATTTCGATCTATATACACCAAGCTACCACATGCCATACAACGTCGGCTAATATAGAAGACTTACTTACATTAAAAAATTATATCAAATACTAAATGCTGAACACTAATCTGGTTCATGTGGGAACTTGGTATATATCAGGCGAACAACTAACTTTCGTCAAGCTCATAACCTAAGAAAAATGACGCAACCTTCTGCTTTTGAGCTCCCACATGAACCAGATTAGTGTTCAGCATTTAGAATTTCCATCATTATCATATCGTAACTTCCACTTAGGCAGTACGTATGACGAACCTGCAGTCAAGCTCACCATCTGAGTCTATGTAGCTCAATGGTTAGAGCGTCTTACTAGTCATCAGAAGGTTGCAGGTTCAATTCCCGTCTAGGGCTCCGACATCGTTTTTCTGATGCTATGAGCTTGACGACCGTTCGTTGGTCGTACAATGATATAAAAGCTTGTTATGGACAAAACTTTACTTGGATTGTAAGAATCAGGAAATGTACCATAAAAAATGATAACGATTTCAGTTTCAAACTAACCGTAAGAACTGCCACAAACTAGAAAGTTGAGCAACCGCAAGGGAATTTATTTCCTGATAATCATAGTCATAATTTTAACAACAACAGCAATACCCTCACAAAAAATTCAAATGCCATTTCACAAATGAATCAATCTTTTACATGTGAATTCCACATGTGCAATGAAAATTTTATAAATAAAATTAACTATCATATGTGAAATGAAAATTTTACTTACTCAGTTTTTTGCGGAAGAGTCGGGTTTACTTCAACAGTTTGCTTGGATCCTGTATCCATCGTGTCTAAAAGAACCAAAGCATTACGAAAAGTCAGCCGAATAGGAGTTCGATTTCAGTTAGATCCGTCATCAGAGACAGTGTTGAGAAAAGTTAGAAACCCCCATGCTGCATGCAGAAAAAAACTAAAAATGTCGTGAGCCGATTAAGCTGGGATTAGGGCTACAAATAAAACTGAGTGTACTTGGGATAGCGCACAGGTTCGGAATGAGACATCCGACAAACCAAACTGAATATACGTGACACAGTGAACTTACACGAGATCCAAAGTTACTCCTATAACTTGAACAGAGAACCAAAATGAATATATGCAATGCAATGTATTTAGGTGATGTATCTGGTATTTCACATGAACTACTTGCAGTGGCAGATTCCAATTAATATAACTTGAACGGTCAAATCAATTGAGATATAATGCATTAAAAACCACTTCATGATCAAGTGACAAGCCAAACTGAATATATACAACAAAGTGAAAACACAAGTTACTTCATCGAATTTTTAATCACTACAGATCTGTTTCGTATGGCAGGTGTTGAAC
>JBAHVQ010181777.1:0-16217 GCA_036872915.1 Nanipora kamurai | reverse complement strand
ATTATTTTGAAAGACTAGTAAAACTACTTTTGTCTTGCGCCAAAGCATGAAAAGCGCAATTCGTTCATCTTATTGCATTTCGAATATGTCGAACCAACTTAAACGAAAGCTTTTCTCGAAGCCCTTAGAAGATAAATATCATGCCATCAAAGATATTGAGAACGGCTTATCGAACAAAGACGCAGCTGCGAAATACAATGTACCGAAAAATATAATATCCACGTGGTTAAAACACAAGGAGAAAGTAGTCGAGGCCTTTGAAGGAGGAAGCGCTGCTGTGGCCAAAAAGCTGAGAACAAGCAAACATGAAAACTTGGATCAAGCGTTATTGAAGTGGTTCACTGCTGCTAGAGCTCACGACATACCTATTAACAGACCAATTCTGAAAGCAAAAGCAGAAAGTTATGCTATGGCAATGGGAGACGGCGATTTCAAATGCTCTGAAGGATGGCTTTGTTGACTTTGATGAAAGAAAAGGCACAATATAAAGTTCAAGAATATTTCAGATGAAGCAAGCTCCTACACCGCAGACATGACGTCATCATGGGAGAAGACAACCCTTCCGACAATATTATCGAACTATGACTTGGAAGACATCTACAACGCCGATGAATTTGGTCTTTTCTTCAAAGCGTTGCCGAATAAATCGCTGCACTTAAAATCCGAAAAGTGTGTCGGCGCAAAACATAGCAAAGTAAGGTTAACCGGCCTAGCAGCTACTAATGCAAATGGTAACAAAATACCAATGTTTGTTATCGGAAAGTCAGCAAAACCCCGACGTTTTAAAGAAATTAAGCACATGCCATGCAGTTATCGTTCCCAAAAAAGAGCTGGATGGACAGTACTCTTTTTGAAGAAACGGTTCGTGAGTTGGAAAGAAAATTTACGCTGGAAAAACGAAAGATCGCCCTCTTAGTCGACAACTGCACAGCCCATCCACATGTGCAAAGTTTGCAGTCCATTAATTTGATCTTCCTTCCGCCAAACACCACCTGTAAGACACAGCCCATGGATCAGGGTGTAATAAGAGCTAAAAATGCGTATTGCAGAGCAATGACCGTCCGGAAATTCATTAAAGTGATCGATGCAAAAAAGCCCCTGCCAGACCTAAGAATTCTGGACGTGATGAATATACTTCTTGCAGCTTGGGTTAGAGTTTCTGAACATACAGTGTGAAACTGTTTCAAAAAAAGGAATATTTCGCACGAAGCACAAAAGTCCGCTCAAAATAATGACGACGACCCTTTTAAGGCTTTAGGGGAAAAAATGGATAACTTGAAAGAAAAAGATCCAGATCTTAATCTAGCTGCAACTGCTGATGATGTTTTGGATACCGATGGTGAACTGCTGACTTCATACTCTGTACCACCATCTGACAGAGACATTCTTGCCGAGTTCCTTGATACAGCTGGTGAACCAGATGACGATATGAATGAAGAGGATGGCGAAATTAAAATTTGCTAACGAGCCACCCAAACAGCCATCAATGAGCCCGCTAAGGAATGCGTGTAGTTTACTCTTGAATTATAGTATGTTTATTGACAACTCTGACGATTCACACTGGCTACAAAAACAACCACTGGACGTTTCCAATTTCATTAAACGAAAGGCCAGTAGCAGACAAAAGGCAGTAAAGTATTCTGGACTTTGGCTGAGTAGGTACATAATTTCGGTAGAAGATCACAATGCAACATCTTTTTGTTATTAGTTGTATAATATGTTATTAATCTGAACTGTGGTTGCGACGAAACCTCAAAACTGTGCTATGTACGTTGTTGTTTAACGTCCACTTCAAATGCAAAATAAAGTCAAGTATAAACTACTGTAATATAACTAAATTTACATAAAATATATGAAGTTTTGTGCATCTTCGCTTAAGTTGAACTCCGGTTATCTCGAACTTTTTCCCGTTCCGCCTGAGAGTTCGAGATAACCGGAGTCTACTGTAATTTGTACAACAAATTTAGCTTGGGTAAATACAACGACAAAATTTGACCGCGTTTTGAAAAGTGTGTACCGTACTTGACCTCTACCAGCACTTTGATCAACCATTTATGTGAGAGTTGTCGCTAATATTAAATCCGCAGTGTTCGATTATTGCAGGTTCAGCTGGATAGAGTGTAATGAATAATTACATCGGGAATCAGAGAGCATATATTGCGGTGTGTCAAGCAATATTTGAATAATTATAAGACGAGGTTTCAAAATTAAATTGTCAGGTTTAAGGCTACGTGTTCAGTAAGGCGGTAGCTTATCAATTGATCGCTATCTTTAAAGCTTTTGATTCCTAAAAGAGTTTATTTATCTAGCAAAAACAAGCCTCCTCAAACTCCTTCTAGCTGAGTTTTTTTTTTTTTTTCATTTATTTAAAGAGAGCAGATGGGATAATGAAGCATGTCTATGAAGTTGTCAGACTAAGTATTTTTATTGAGAGCAGAAAATTTTGTAAAATTTGTACCGCAATTCCTCAAAATTGGAGACCTGCTGAATTCCTTATATGTCATCCAAACTATTGGACTACCAGTTGGTACGGCTCGTGAACAAATATAAGTAATAATTAGTAAGTATAAAGCAAAAGCGACTCTCGATGTCGGCTCGATTAGAAGTCGGCGAAGTCAGCAATGCTAGAGTCAGCAGATCATACGAAAAGTTAACATACCATCGATCAACTGAGTGGATTAAACCTCACCGCTATACCTCATGGATTATGTCATCCATGAGGTAAAGAGGGGGAATATTAAATTACCAGCCATCTATACAAAGGGTTTTTAACGTAATATGTCATTGACTACTTAAACGAAGGTCGTGCCAAACAAAAACCATAGTGACACTTGACTTCAATCTCATGGAAGGCACCATCGACTCACCATGAAATTAGAAAAGTGGAAACCATGTTGTATTCAAGGCTATCTGAGCCCCTCCCCTAAACATTTATTTCGTATTAGACTGATGATCATCGATAACTTTCAAAGAAATATTGTATATCCAATGAGCATGTCTACGTACCTTCTACAATTTTGAGGTTGTACGGGGTTATATTTCAAACAGGCGAAAGCTGGGAGGTCTTTATTCATTTTCTTTGAAAAAAGGGTACTCTGGTAAATCGTAGTTACGTAACTGCTCGAGCGAGAATAAGTTAGTATTCTGTGTTTAATGTAATGTCTCCATACACTAGATAGGATTTCAAATGGCTTTCAATGTCTTTTTGGTAGTTTCCCACAACCACGCACGTCATAATTGTGAGATTATCAGCACTATATTCACACGCACCTCCAACAAGTTTGGCAAACCCAATAGAACCAAACAGTGGGGAATCTAAGAGTTTTCTTACCTTTGTCCAAAATTTTTGAATGCACAATTTGTAAAACACCCCCGGGCTTGAGTTATCTTGAGGGTCCGTGGGCATGCCCCCCGGAAAATTTTTAAATCTAAAGACCCTATAATGCCATTTCCTGGACTTTAGGGTAAGGTTTTTCAGAATTCTGATGCTTAAAAAATGACATTATAACATATCAAAAATTGAAAAATGTTTAGAAATGAGAACGGTTTTACAATAAATCTTTAATTCACGTGCAGTCCAGTGACTAAGGCTTTTTTCATTTATTTTCTTTAAAGCACTTTGATGCCGCTACTTTGCAATTTTATGTGGCAATTTAGTGTAATCATGTACTTGGCTGTTTTGGCCAATATCACGGCTCATCAGCATGCCCAGGAAATATGAGGTACCTTAAGGGGAGCCTATCATTTCCGAGATGTACAGCCTCACGAATTGGAAGGCCTAAAATTTAGCAATCTCGTCTTAAGGTGCCAGTTACCTGCTATTCACACCTTTGCTAAAAAGCAAAAGGAGTTTGGTTAGAAAAGGGTGACTAGATGGGACATTTAATGGATGTGGATTTGCTCAACACTCCATACGATCCAAGTCATTCTAACCCTTTGCCCCCCTCCCCGCCTACCTAGCCTACACTGTACCGACAAATGTAACCAAATTTGTTTAGGAAAATGTACCATGCAGGAAATTATGTTATGGTAAAAATAGCGAAGGGCCTTAGCTTGAAACGGTGGGAAACTCTCTTTTCTTATATTTTTCAGGCAGTGAACCTACCCTAAAGCTCTTTGATCCACGATTGCCTCTGCGTACGCTGAACCACCTGTTTTAAAAATAAAACTGTCACAAAAGACAAGGAGCTTAAACACTTTATCCGAGGTCTACGTAAGATGCGAAAAATTCTGAATAAATTATTTTAGACTTCAGCACTGCAAAGATTTAGTAACTTTTAAGCAGCTTTGGTCTCAGCAATTATTGTGTATTGTTTTACTTATGCAAAATATATTTCTGCTGAGACAGTAAAGTGCATGTAGTCATCATTTATAACATCATGCAAACATTTAAGTACTGTGAAACAAACTTTGCTTTCTGTATTCTGCAGATGCTCATAATAGTTACAATACAATGCTTCATTTTGAGGGGTGCAGTTCCAAACTACACTACAAGATCAAAGGAGGTGATTCGATATTATGTTAATTGTTAAACGTTTGCACGAAAATTTGCATAAGTGTCGCACGGCCAAACAATCGGTCAAATTTTCGCAAATAATTCAGATTAAGTCTTCAACCAACGCCACTACACAGTCTACAGAAGCATGGATAATCTGTCGACAAATTAAAGTTCAAGATAATAGATAAGTACGCAATAAACTCACCTAAGAGCGGTAATTGGTTTTTTCATGTCAGCCTTTACATAGTGTGGTAAATAGACTGTCTCGACTCCAAGATCTTGGTGTAGTGTCTCACCAATTCTTGGCAAATGATCATCTTTGCCAAGCTTTTAACAAGAAGCCAGCTTAACAGAAAGCTCTTGATAAAGTTTTCCCAGCAAAGGCTCGTTGCTGTTTTCCAAAAGGCAGAACGCACGATCCAAAACTCAGGTCGAAGGCACGATCGAAGACTCAAAGCTCAGTCAAACTGGTCGAACAGGCCACTGTATCTGTGCGGGATATTTGACTGATCTAAATCACGATACCTTGACTAAATTGGACGCCGTTTTGACTAAATTGGGATTAATTCTGGTGTTCTGATTGGTTGAGAGGTGTGAACAAGTACGTCAAAATGGCATCCAAGATCAGGCAAGCTAGTCAGCCAATTATAAATGCATACCCAACGGTCGGGCTGAGAAGAGAGCCTGCAATTTGTTTGTCTGACGGTTTTGCTGTGACGACAATACTTCATGTAGCCCAATTGAATTGCAGATTTCTATAATATTTCAATAATTAGAAATTTAAAACGGTTCTCACGACTATTTGAATACGGAGAATTACTGCCGCCATTAAATGAACTTAAAAATAATTGAAAATTTATATTTGAGGAAATTAGCAAAATTACAATATTTTCATTTTTTTATAATTAATAAATAATTAAAGGTCCTTTTCATACGTTACTCATCCGCCTGATTTGACTAACCCTAAATCCGCCACTGGAACCAACGTCAATTCACGTGTGCAGGATTACGAAATTTGACAGGAAATAAAAATTTTTGTCCAGGTACAAAGGATAAACCCCCTGTGATCGGGACACACTCAGTGCGTTCGAATAATGCGTACCTGCCTTCATTGAAACACCAGTTCTTCTAATGTTTCATGTCAGAAAAACACACATTAAAAAAACGGAATGGATTATTCCGCATGTGTGTTTTATGTTTTTTCTCCTCTAAAGAGTACAATGTACAATTAAAAAAAACAAAACAAAAAAGCAAATTAACACGAACTTCAAAACGGCCTCTTGATCAGTGTAACTTGGCGTTTCTAAATTTCGAAACTACCATCCAAAATTCTGTAGCTTATTTTAGATCTCTTGCCAAAATAGGCACATTCTATGAGTAAGAAATATTTCGACGGATTTAGTTTACTTACTAATGCACTAGTTTGCCCGGTATTTTGAGTTGTTACGGATTTCTGAACTTATATTTTTGCACTCCTGAACTCACCACCGCCAAACGTAATTACTGCGCAAATTAACTTCGAGAAACCACGGAAATATTTTTTTGTGATGCTTGATATCACTAGCATTCTTCTGTTACCATGCGACTGAAGACAAAAATTAAGCAATATGAAAAAGTAACTGACGTCAACTTTCCAAAGGACAATCATGGCTCGAAACAATTTGACCGGCTAATTATTTTTCTGCTATTCAAATGCTTCAAAACAAGCCAAACACGAGAAATTACGTTTGAAAAGGCAAATCTACTAACGTATAATAAAAGACCCTCACTCACAAAGCCAAAAACAAACCCAGTCCCACATTCATTAATAACCTATATGTCAGAGTGGAGCCCTAAACGTCTGCTTAGAAGATGATAATTTGATTATTCTTGATCGTATCATTTGCTCTCTTTAAATAAATAAAAAATAACCTCAGCTAAAACGAGTTTGAAATTGTTTGTTTTAGCTAGACAGATGAGCAGTTTATGGAATTAGAAATCTTAAAGATGGCGATTAATTGATAAGTTATCGCCTTACTGAACACGCAGCCTTAAATCTGATACTCAATGTCATTACTCTTTACACTCAATGGAGCTGCACCTGCAGTAATCAAACTTTGCTAAATTAATGTTAGCGACGACCCTCACATGAACTATGGGTCAAAGTGCCGTTAGAATTCAAGTACCTATTTTTCAAAACGCGGTCAAATCTTTTTGTAGAATATACTCAAGCAAAATGTTTCGTACATAGGAAGTTGGTATAATAGTTTTACACGAAGAAACAATTTTGAAGTATAAATCATGTACCAGATCACGATTTTGGTGCTAAAATAGTATTACATTTGAATGTGACACAATGTCGTCGCACGTCCGTAATTTCGAAATTCCATCAAAAAAAAAAAATAAAGTTAAATTTATGTTCTTCCTTGACAGCAGTAAATTACTCAAGAAAGACAATATTTTAATTGTGCCGTTTAGTTTTTCATGTAACTGCTTGAAGTTTAGCTTCGTTATTCACGAAAAGCAACGGTTTTCACTACAGATACTGTACGCTTAAATGCGGCATATACGTAATACCGTCTCGTATAAATAAATAAAAACCCAAACAAACCAAGAACTCATCTTTCTTTAAGTACGTTAACAAAGTCCTTTATTACAACAAAGTATGAAAAAATCGAAGTTTTCTACCGTGCTTAGGTATAGGTCATATTTAAAGAAAGTTGCTCCTAAATAATAATAACGTGTTTTAGCTGAAATGCTTAATAGTCTTGACGTTACACAACATAAGCACACATCTACGTACAGGAACACAATGTACACAAGCATTTCCCACTTGTCACTATTGTTTACGAAACTTTCGCTTTGCACGAAACTTTCGCTCGTAAACGTTCGGAAACTGTTTGTGTTTCTTTTTTTATGACAATTAGTTATAATTTTCATCGTCTTTATTCTTTCATCGTTTTTATCCATTTTAAAGATTGAATTTTATACAAGTTTCATCTTTCCTTCACTGTAGGTTGGACTTGAGTTTTAACAAAATCCAAAACGTCTCAAGAGGAAATTTTAAAAACTTTTCTTCATTGCAAACGTTGTAAGGACTACATATACTGTATCTTCTATATCCTGACGAGATTTTCGTCATATTTTGTTATTATGTTAAGGGTTGTTGATACATCAAAATAATTTATACAACACATAATAACATACACACAGTGTAGTATCACTCCAAAACAAAAACAATCTTTATGTAAAAACTTATCGTAGACCTGATTATATCTATTTCACAATGACGACACTTTCCTCAAACGTGATTTTCTAACCCTGTGGTATTGAGAGAGGCTGAAGTGATTTAAGCAAGAATTGGACAATTTAAATGTACGTTTTATTCATAAGTTAATTGATATATTTGAGAAGTGTGGCAGAGTTAAATTGGTCATAAAAACGTCGCCGTTTAATCCCCGAGTTGAGATAATAAATTCATTGGTAGTACATTACCATTCACTGCCACAGAATTAACAGTAAAATTAAGCATGCATGTATTTTCGCCAAATTAAAAGTGAAATAAAGTAAGTGAAACCAAGCGAAATAAAGTAAATTAATTTAACGTCAATATCGCTGCTATACGAGTATTTTCAAGATTTGACTCCTCAAACATTAACTCATTACCGTTTCAGGAAATTGAAAAAGCGATTGAAAAACTTTAACTGCTAAACGTAATGTCACGATTCGTTCAACAGCAACGAACGGTGACATATTACGCGCACGGACAACCACTTTTTCTGACTGAATTTTTGATGCAGATTTCAAAAGGACTTAGTTTCCAGAAGAAATCTGTACATAAAGCAAGTGAAAATTACTAACGTTTGCATAGTACCATTAGGTACTATATTTAAGGAGCTGAACATAATACAGATAGTCAAGAAATCCAGTTACGTGAAAGTCGGAAGCTCAAGAAAAGATACCAACTATAAAATTTCGGACAGGACATTTTAAGAATCAAAAGCTAGCATCAATAGCTAACATCAACAATATTTACGAAAGATTCAAGCAATGTTCTGGCCACTTCACCAACATAACTGTAACTTTTATCAGCATTCAATCACTAGGGTTTTCAGTGACAAATCCATCATCAGTAAAACGATACAGTTGTAACTTGTCTTAGAAATATCTAAGACAATAATCAATAGTTATACAAGGTTCTTATTTCGTAAATTACCTGCCTCCCAAAGGTATGGATCTGCGAAAAGCCACGGTTCTGATTCTAAATAACACGGTCTTTATTGCTCTTATATCCGACGATTCATCAGAACTTTGTTCTATTGGTAAGTTCGCTGCAGCAACTGCGTGTCTCCTACGTCGAGGAGTAAAGTCTGTAGCTTCCGGATTCAGGCACTGTATTTTCTTACCGATGTAATCACAATTTAATTTCATGGGATAAAAATGCTGTAACCCTCCTTCCAAAGTTCTGTTTGAAGTCTTCACACTCACGGGTCCCACGACACCATCCTTGCCTGGGTAGGTTTTTTAACAATGACCAACGGCCATTTTCCTCGATTCTTACCATCGGATTGCAGTATGACGATATCGCCTGGTAGGGGTTGGAACTTGCTTTTCTTCAGAGCCAGATTCTGATTTTCGTGTAATGCTATGCGGTATTCTCTCTTCCAACGACACCACAGCTTGTTCTGGCACTCTATCATGTACTTCACCCGCTTTCTAAGATTTGGTTCTTGGATTCTCCACGGCTCTTCCTCAGGCTATTGACTTGTACGTTGATGTCAGAATGTTGCCGGCGCAAGAATTGGCAACTCGACGTCACCTTCAAATTATGGGCGGCGGTTGATTTGTGTTTCGATGTAAGGCAACATCTCATTGAGTTCGTTCCAGGTCAGATGTCCTCCCCCAATCATCTTGTGCATTGCTGACTTAATCACTCCGATGGGGCACTCAAATTGACCACTCCACAAGGGCGGGCGGCTCTGGTCGAATTTCAACTTTATTTCGTGTTCCTCAAGGAGACCACGTTACCGTTTGTCTCTCCACAATTCCTCGAGCCACTTGCTTGCCTCAATAAAGGTGTCACCATTATCGGAATAAACTACTCAAGGTCGTCCCGGCGTGCAATGAACTTCTTCAGACACACGATGAAATTTGTTGTCTCGAGGTTACGTAGTAGTTCTAGATGAACAGCTTTCGACAAACTACACGCAAATATGGCCAGGTAAGCCTTTCCTTCTGCGTTGAAGATCTTCTATATCTGATCGTCCCAGCGAAATCTACACCTATCACCTCAAATGCGGTAAATGGATTGGTTCTGTCCTCTGGTAACGGTCCAGGGACTGGTGGAGTTGTTGCTTTAATGCAAAACCTCTCACATCCCCAGGATTCATTACGCGTCGTCTTCACCAATGTTCGGAGGCGAGGAATCCAGTACTTTTCTCGCATCGCTAACATAGTAAGCCCGACTCCCCCGTGTAACGTTTCACAATGGATTCGTTGAACCAGTTTTCTAGTAAATGTTGGTTTGTGTGACAAATATATAAGATGGCTCCGTTTAATTCTCCCTCTGCATACCACTATCCCACGGTCGTTTAGTTGAAGATCGAGACGAGCACTAGTCTCTTTGTAGTGAGGCTCCATAGTGTCTCGGTTTTGAGCACTTCTGACTTTGTTACACAGAGTATTTCTCGAATTACCTTTGCTTCTGCTTCTGCTGCAGGCGATGTCT
Organism: Nanipora kamurai; assembly: GCA_036872915.1. NCBI lineage: Eukaryota > Metazoa > Cnidaria > Anthozoa > Scleralcyonacea > Helioporidae > Nanipora > Nanipora kamurai. The sequence goes on along the minus strand of JBAHVQ010181777.1, from coordinate 6,012 downwards.
GTGTCACTGGGTTCTCAGACATTTTAGACGGGTCCTGAAACCAAACTGTGCTATACCGTCAGAGCGCTGACCACAAGACCGGTCCTCCTCCGCTTCCAATATCGGCCGGGTTGTCTATAGTTGGTACATGTTGCCACTGGATGGAAGGGTGTACCCGTACACTTGCAACACGATTATAGACTCCATTCCCACAAATCCAGTGCAATGCAACAGTGCTATCAAACCACGCTACCATTGATGGCGTAGATTCCTTCGGAAGAGAGGCGTATACGTTTGCAACCAGGTTTGTTGTCATGTGTGCTGCAACCAATTCCAGACGAGGAACCCACAAAGTTCGCTTTTTTAATTAACTTTTGGCTGCTACCAGTTGCTGTGTTGATCCAGAGGGCTGTTTAACAACTGCGTAGACTGCCGCCCTAACACCTCGCGTCGACGCATCGCCAAAGGTGTGCAATTCAATTTGTAGAACTGTTTAAAGGTGTCTCACAATCGATGTTGGAACTTCCTCTTTGAACGGCAGAGAACGTTCCCATCTCTTCCACCGTTACTGGAGTGTGTCACTGAGGTCAGCATCCCACAGTGCTTTTCCACCACACTCATTTCGGTATATGAGTTTACCCTCAAGGGTTAATGGTGACACCAAGCCCAAAGCATCGTAGATCTTCGTCAGCTTACTCAATTTAGTCTTAATATACCTCGCTTCGTAGCCGGCGATAATTGATTGGAAATATCACTTTCAAGGAGTCTCTTTGTTTGTCTCATTTGAGACCAAGAACTTTTGACTCGCGTGGTTTGACCATGAATAGTTGTTTAGCGTAAGATTGTTCCTGCAACTCTTCTGGCAGTTGTTGACGATCTTCAGTTTCCAGTAGTGTTATGTTCGAATTCCACTTATGCAATTTGAATGGGGCATATTGCAGAATTTCTTGAGCTGCTTTCTTACGTGGCTCTGCATGCTCTACAGTTGAACCTCCAGTGAGCAAATCATCCACATACATGCTCCGACGCAGTTGCTCAACTTCATCAGGATACCTTTTCGATCAAGTGTCCAGGTGAGTCTCGATGACTCCTTGGAGGAGATACGGTGACGTTGTCAACCCAAATAAAACTCTCGTAAAACGTAGCACTTCCACAGGCGAAAGTCTCTCTTTACGCTAATGAAACCGGAAGGCATCTCTCTCGGTCTCTCTTATTCGTATTTTACAAGAATGCCTGACGTATGTCACCTGAAACCATGACGGGATAGGCTCTCTGCTGCACCAATACACCCCAGAGTTTATTTTGCAAGGGCGGGCCTGCATATAGACACTCGTTGAGCGACGGTGCCATGGGATTTGTTTTTGCCGAAGCATCGTATACGATGCTTAAAGTGGTCGTCTCTGACGACTCTTACCAGGCACTAATGTAGAATGTAAAACTCTTGGTTGCTGGTCGTTTGTGAAGCCTGTTCGATAATGACCTCTTGTAGTTGTGCTCGGATTACGGCATCATATTCTTCAGTATGACCATCTCCGTGCAACTTTTTTGTTCAACTGTCTAGGCGGCGCAGACTTCCCACTTCGTTTGAAGGAAGATATGCATGATTTCTTCGCCACGGCAGCCCGGTTTCATACCATCCTAAAGGTGAACACTGTAATTGCTCCTTGAACTCTGTGTGGAGTAGTTGCGGATTGTGTTGGGTCGAATCTCGTAGCCCTAGTATGTCAAGTCGGCACAGTTCCTCGTAGTCCACCTGACTGGTTTGTGTCAGGAACATTGCTTTTCTGTCGAATTCGTTACCTGGCGAGATAATGATCCATCCCAGTTTGGTATATTCGGCAACTGGTTCTCCAGCTTGACCGATCAGCGGCGAATTGTTGGTCTTTAACTTGGCATAGTCTCCCATACATAGAATCACCTGAATTGGTAGTTGGTCCTTCGTGTCTTTGTCGGCCATGTTGAGTCGCCCCAAGTGACGATACTTGGCTTTCACTTTCTCATAATGTGAATTGTTTATCGACAGCAATTCGCTCTTGCTTACCTTTGTCAACTTTACATCCATCCGAAACGAGTTGTCAAGCGATTCAACCACTACCTCGTAGGTCTCCATCTTGGTGAAGTGAGAGCCCATCAGCATCTCCACTCACTTGGTCGACGTGGCAGTTGGTTTCTTGTTCAGCATATCACCAAACTTGGCAGAGACATAAGAGCTGCCAGCCCCTGTATCGATGAGCGCTCGTGTTACTATCCCGTCTACTTTGAGCAAAAGCACGGGAAATACTCCCTCACCAGCTCCAAGGGTTGTCAACACAACTTTCTTGGCCTGTTCACCTGGTGGTCTGTCACATATCGAAATGTGATGCCTTTTATTACAATTTTGACAGGATGTCTTATTTGGGCATTGAACTGCGCGATGACTTCCAAGGGCACAAGTTGATCATAAAAGAGAGACTTTTCTTTGCCAGGATTTGTTTGCGGTCAGAAAGAGTGGTAACTTTCTGACAGTCGTTAGCCTTGTGATCATTGCTACCACAATATACACACCCCCGTATCTGGCAAGTCTGGACTATCTTCGAATGGTTTTGACGTCGTTGCTTGTTTTGTTCATCTTCCAGTCGTGATGTATCCACAAGATTTCTTCGCACCCAAACACGCAACGCTTCTGTAAGCTTATCAAGATCCCACGACTTCCGCTGATATTCTGATCTCACAAGATCCCCTCGGATCGCCGGTAATTTGTCGAGAGTAAGCGTGGTACGGCCCTTCACATCAGCTAGCTTTTTCAATGTCTGCAAAGATTCAACACAATACGTTAACTTTTCGCTGAACTCGCTGATCTTTTTCGGGCTACTTGATGAAATGTGCGGTAGATCCAATATTTCTTTGCTGAATGCGTTTACTATCTCGAATTCCTTGCCGTATTTCTCACTTAGTATAGCCTTGGCGCGATTATAACCTGCAGGGTTAACGGAAGTGATTCAATGTCTCGTCTTACCTTGTTGCCAAAGAGCTCTTTGATATAAGAAAATTTCACGACATTTGGTAGCCCAGATTTCTCGATCGATTCGCCGAATTCCCCCCAAAAGCGTATCCAATCCATGTAAGTGCCATCGAATTTTGATATAACTAGTTTGGTAGTTTTGTGCGAACTTCCTTTCCTGATTCGATTGATTGTTTCCTCGCCATTTGTGCTTCTCGATCTGACTCAAGTTTTAATTTAGTCTCGTGAAGCTTTATCTCGAATTTCATTTGCTCCTCCCGCGCGGTAGATTCTTTCCTTTGTTGCTAATCGTCTTGCCATTTCCGTCGGCGTTCGTCTGCCTTTGCCAGTTTGCTTTCAATCTAGGTGTTCCACTGGTAGATTTCATCGTCATTCTCACTGTTTGTGATCCTCACTGCTTTGACCACTCGTCTCGAAATCTCCACATTTTTCGATAATGCTTTCACAGCTTCCAAATGACGTCGAATAGTGATATCCTTGTACTACTGTAACAGAGTGTCGGCTCTTCCGCAATTGATGAGTAATTGTTTCCGTTTAGTGGCTAGAGCTGTTTTCGATTCGTCGTTCGTCATTCTCGAAACCACGGATTCGTATTTATTCGGGACGGAAATTCACTCAAATCCCAATCCGGTCGGAGGTGCCTCGTTTCGTAAATTACCTGCCTCCCAAAAGTATGGATCTACGAAAAGTTACGGTTCTGATTCAAAATTATGCGATCTTTATTGCTCTTTTATCCGACAATTCAATTTACATATATTTTTCGCAAAGAAAAACGTCTGCTCTTTCTCTCTCTCTTCACAACACTGGCCTCTAAAACATAACTTCCATTGGCTACCATACCGATTAATTAGCGTCTCGCCGAGTTATGTATTTCCGTCACACAATTATACGTGTTTGTCACACCTAATACTCAACTCCTACATCTCAGCCACCATGACAGCTGATGACAGTTAAAAACTTTGCATTGGGCATTGGGTTATGTATTCAATCTTATTCAGCTTTATGACAGGAACCAATAGCAATCTATAGTAAAGTGAAAGTGTTACAGTTCCTTCACTATTTTATATTTTTCTGCCTTTAGTAGATAAAAACTATCATTTTGTTTAATTTTCACAATTGTTTTTCTGCATGAGAAACTAATTGGTCTAATTTTGCATGATTTTCAACCCTATTGTTTAGAATAACTTGAAAACAACTTAAGTTTCAACCCGGTATTATTCGAAAACTTAGTCGCTGTAATTTCTTTATCACAGTTGCCTTTAACAATTTAATTAATTTTGGCACAGATAAAATTTAGATAGTTGAATCAAGTTATGCTGTAATTTACCCCTTTTTGTTCAGGAAATTTTTTCTTATGTCTTAATTTCAGTTTTTTGGCATATTTTATCGTGATAAATAGCATTTTTGTTGGAAGAAATTTACTTACGCTTACTATTCTTTTCAAAAAGAGCAAAATAGAATATTGTACTACATAGTATGTGTATCGTTTTTAGATATGTACGTCCCAATTAATAGTGTTACGCTCACGAGATCCGTGGCTTACAAAGCAACCGATTCTCAGGTTTATCATTCGTTTTCTTTTTCCGATCCCAAGCATGATAAGAAATCGATCTCTTGTTCTCAGTTCTTCAGTCTTCGCCACCGTTGCAGCGATATACCGTGACTTTGAGGCCAAATCGTTAAAAATGGCATCCTTTTTTGCCCAACGTGGTTATCCTTCTAATTTATTGGACACCGCCACTCATAAAGCGTCCATTGTTTCTGGAGTAAATTTCTACAGAAGATTGCCTTAGTCCTAGCATTTCCTCCCTTCAACTACAAAATTAGAGATATCATCATTTAGACTTTCGATATCATGAAAAATGATCCAGAGACATCGGCTATTTTCACGGACAATCCATTGATTTCATCTCGGTGCAATAGAAAACATTCGAAATTCCTTAGTACGCGGTGCTACGAAACAGGAGTCATTGTTACCAGCCGGCAATTTTTCTTGTTCTCAAGCCCGCTGTTTCACATGTCCATTTCTCAGCAAAAACACCTCTTTTGGTGGACCCAATTTTAATTTCATTTCTATTTCAGAATCATTCCAGAAAACCTTGCAGATTCTGGTTCAACACACTGGGGACTTTATCTATCGATTCTTCGGTATTTATTTCCTACTTGCAATCGTTACAACATGTCTAGCGTAATAATATCTGGTTCTCTCGCATGTTCATTTATACTCAATTAACCGTGTCCTAATTAACTACATACAAATCAATTTCCTTTACCTTCTTGCAAGTTTGCGTGTCTTTCCTCTGGCTACGCTACAATCAACTACACCTAATTACACAATTAACTATAATCCCGACAGTGTTCATTTTACGATTAATGATAAGTAACTGCTAATTCGTCTTAACTATACCCATATGTGCGCTTTGCAGCACTTATTTTCCAGTGCTAACCTTCACGCAATTGAATTTCTAATTAAACCTAAACGCTATCGAAACACCTAAAGGGTTCTATTTCTCAACACTCTCCCCCTTTGACTCGTCTACCAGTCAAGCATTGATCAAGTCTTCCAACGTGCATCTAACGCTGCAGATCGCTCAGGATTCCGTCTCGGGTATCCTTCGTGTGCTTATAAACACTTTCTTATCCTATTTCCGCATTTCACTTCGGGGTTGGTGCTTATTTCTAGGGGAACAAATTTCTGTACTGGTCTGGAAATTTGCAAGGGCTTTCCCTTGGCAATAGTTCAAACGTCTGCGCCTCGAACTACACCATCCTTGCCTTTTATTAGCCTCGTTACTACCGCCGTTTTCCATTCTTCCCTTTTCTCACCCTCATCAAAAACCGCAACAACGTCTCCTACTCGTATTGTTTCCAAACTTTTCCTCACCTTTGTACGATGAAACTCCATAAGACTAGTTAAGTATTCTTTCTTCTATCTATTCCAAAAATGCGCTAACGTAAGATTCAAATTCCTATATGTGGCTGCTCTCATTTACATTCACTTCACCTACTCTTTCATCGGGTAAAGATTTAAT
>JBAHVQ010181746.1:0-42069 GCA_036872915.1 Nanipora kamurai | reverse complement strand
TTCAGTTGACTTCAGCAGTGTAGGTTAAATGTGAATTTATCGTTTCATATTATCCTGAGGATGATTCTGAAATAGAATTGATATACTGACTAATAGACTATGAATAAAAAGGTATATGTTTGATATTTAGCAGTTGAAAACGAGATATGAAATAATGCTTATTGACACAGCGTTTTTCTACTCGATATTACAGGTCGATGGCATCGAATATTTCATAAACGAAATACCTTGAAATTATCTAGTAATTATATGGCGAAAATTTTAGATTATTTTTTATCTGAGTTGGAACTTTCAGCCTGGTCGACCGGGCCGAAAAATTCCATGTGAATGTGCGATAAAATTTTACCTTAGGCTAAAACGTTTTTGGTGGGAATTAATGTAAAACATCAAAACAACGAAGACGACCTCGGGAGTTTTCTCGTGGGTTGACTGTCTTCCGTTACAAGGGATATGCAAGTCGAACTGAAATTCCTGACACTATTAGGAATTTTCTTACCCCGGTTACCTGGGCTGAAATTCTTTTATCAAATATTCAGCCCCTTGTTCTGAGCTGCAATAATAGCTTGCATGCTCTGGATAATTAGTACTAATATATACCTAATAGGCTTACAAGTTACGAGCCAGGGGGCAAGGGTTAATGCTTGTTAACTTAAACAAAATACGAAAATTCGCAAAAATTTGGGGAAAACTTGGGCAGAATTGTCATGATTTGAATTATAATAAAGTAATTTGACGTAAACTACGGGCAAATTTACTTGTAGATTTATTGTTACTTAACTGATCTTCAAGCTGTGTCAAGACTCAAAAAACTCTTGAGCTCCAGACGAGAATCAAGCTGGGTTTATCTCTCTGAAGGTTATTCGCCTGACTTGGGAGTTTTGTCCGTAATGTCAATTTCTGGAGCTCATCAATATTTTAGACTCTGAATCCTTTATTTCTCCTGTTGAGTGCCTGCACAGCACTCTACTTTCTCGCCCATGTCATTCCTCGTTCATGCAATAGCTTAACAATACTTAAATACTGTTCGACTATTAACTAAACACGGAACAAATGTTGAACTTCTAATGCAAATGATGGCCTTTTACCAACAATGAAGTTTTCTCTACAAGTAATCTTGCAAAGCAGTTTCAGTTAATTGAAACATAACTCGAGACGTCAGCTAGAAATTCCCAACAGGTTTAGCAAAATTCAGTATTTACTAAGATGCATTTCGTTTTCGTATTAATTCGCGTTACACTAGTAAAATGATTAAATTTTCTCCTTTGGTCATCAAACAAATTTTCCAAAGAAAAGCTACTGTACAGGAATATATCAAATGTCAGGAGATCACCAACGTTCACTTATCCTTTCATGAATTATTGAAGTAAGGATTACTTATCTTCATCAAGGATTATTGGCGGTAGTCTTTTTGGAGCTGATTATAGCATTTCAATTAGTAGAAGTATAATTCCTAATTGCTTCAAGCCCCGTTTTACTTTATAATACCACAAAGCCCAAGCATTTTTGGCAAGTGTTTTAGGTATTCAAGGAGGCACACGTAATACCAATCTAGCAAATTATAGATCTACCTTACCGACAGGATGTTACGTTCTGTCTTCTGGTGACTGGTCCATCTTACATCATTAACTCTATTCGGTCCGATCCTTCAAATATAAGTCATCAATGTACAACGAAAACTTTTGTTATTTTGATCTACTTTCGGTTCGAATTTCGGCTCAAAACTAAGTTTTTTAAAATTCACGTAAAAAGTTGAGTCAGAAAAATGCATTTTTGCGCGCGTAATATGTCCCGATTCGTTGTTGCGCATGGAACCATGACATGAAGTTAAGCAAAAGTGTTTGAATCGTTTTTTTTTAATTTCCTCTGACTATAATGAGTTAATCAAGGATCTCAAGATTGATTCCAAGCTCTATGATTACCCGGGGCTTGTTCGAATGAACAAAGAACAAACTCTTTGCAATTCTCACGTAATACACGATATTGATATTTATGCTTACTGTATGACTAATGGTCGGCCGTTCCCTTGTATTTTGTCTAACCTTACTTAGGAATTTAAAGTACCGCTCAACAAAGGTTGAACACTTGAACTGAGTACCTGTATCAACAAAAACTCTACCCTGGTCAACCACAGCTAATTTAAACGAAAATATGTGATGGGGAATAGATACAAAAAGCAGGTGTAAGAAAAAAGTTGATTAGTTAATACCCGTGTTTGCAGCAAAATATCAAAAAAAAAGTTTAAAAATTATTTTAAAAAAGTCAGAATGTGTTAGGACAATTATTTATTATATGACCTATTTCTATCCATCAGTGCCCGTCCTCGGGGAACCGGGAATAATTTTGATTCCTTCCTATTTTTTTAGCTCAGATTTCCCGCGCACTTTATTTTCCTGGACCCTCGTCGGAAGTATTGGCGCCCCTGTCGGGGAAATCCTAGCGCCGCCATTGAGGACGAATTGTTTGCCAAATGCAAAATTTCAATAGCCTAAATCGAATGAAATATCGTTGTCTTGTCGTTCACCATTATATTGGCACTTACCAATTCACCTTTCATCTTATGTGATTTCTTCTCTTAACCTTAAATGATTAGGGTTCTTCGCAGGATATTAGTAGCTTCAATGAGTTTTTTCTGGGCTTTGGTCTTTTTATACTAACGTCAGCTTTTATTTTGTGCCAGGTTCTGATACTTCTCTATTTTTCCTTTTTCTTCGATTTTGACTCGTTCATCCCGTGAAATTACAATATCAAATATAAAGAAATTCTCCCCTTTCTTCCTTATCAGTACAATGTCTGGTCACCGAGCACTTGTTTCTCTATGGGTTTATGTATTATTGTCTGTACAATTCCTGCACCATACCGCATAATAAATACGGCCCAAGTATTTAACGTATCTAGTTAGTTTCTTTTATTCAGTTTGGTGGACGTAACCTTTTTACTGGTCGAAAACATTATTTGTTAATCTTCTCTTGAATTTGTCCATGTAAAGTAGTTTCTTCCTCCAAAATTCCCAGATATTTATCTTGTTCAGTGTACCGTATTGTCGATATCAATATACCTTAAGGTAATTTGATTTTTCCATTCCGAACTTTCCCATCTCTTGTCGTGACAAGCATCCAAAGTTTGTCGATTCCCAATTCCATTGTGATATCCATGATCCTTGGATAAAATATGCGCTGACTTGTTTTCAATTTTACCAGCCTACAATTTTAAGTCATCCGTAAAAAATAAATCATTTTCTTTCACCTTATCCCGTCCAGCTTTAAGTCTGCATTTCCTCCTTCACATAGCTAAAGTTATTGGTATCATATTAGCAATGAACAATGGTTCAAACACAATATTCTACGTTTGAATTTACCACTGCTGATTTATAATTTGTTCGTTGTAGTTCATCAACTTAACCGTCCATTTTTTTCACACTATAAATACTAGCTGTTTGATGTCAGTTATCCATCGCATAATCTCCACACACGCTTCAGTCCATCAATGTCGTATTAAATTATATTTTTTCAATATAAGTTTAAGGAGTCCATAAAAATAAATGATCTACTTTCATCTTATTTTGTCCAATCATTTAAAGCAGCTTATGGAAATTTGAATTCCAGACTGTTAGTTCCATGGCCAGTTACGTACGAGATATTTTTCATAGTCTAAATCCTAGAAAAGCAGTAGCTGTAAATGATATTTCACCAAAACTACCCAGACTATCCTTCCCTGTTCTGTAAGAGCATATAAGGGATCTCATCAAATTCTTTATAACCAATTACAATTGGCCGACCTAGTGGAAGAAAGCAACATTATACTCGTCTTTAAAAAAGACAGATTTTTTGACACTTGGAAAGAAAATTGTCGTCCTGTTTCTATTCTTACCCTCTCCAAGATCTACAAGAAGGTCATGTACAATCAGCTAAACAGCGACTTTATTCCCACTTCTCAATGGACCAGTCAGGATTTTTGAGAACCACTCCTGCTATTCTGCTATTTCAAAGAAGAAAGAGGCCTTAGCCATGACGACAGAGAACCTGTAGATGTTAGAACAGTAAGGTGTTTGACAGTATTCGTCACAGTCTTCTTTTGACTAGGTTAAAATCCTATGGACTTCCCATTATAGACCTTATTCCAAAGTGTCGGATGATTTAAAATTCTTTTATATGCATATAAATTGGCCCCCATAACCTCGTTTTAGAGCAAAAATTCGTACATGAAAACGAGCTCATAAGGGATAATTTATATTCATATAAAAAGTTTTTTAAATCACCTGCCATTTTGGAATAAGGTCTATGGCACTGGAATTAACGACGTTCTATCTTTCCAAATGACAGCAGCGAGTTCCAACTGCTAGGCGAATATTCCAGTTCCATTAAAGTAAAAGCGGGAGTACCACAAAGTTCCCTTTTAGAGCCTTAACTCTATTTTGTCCAACCTTACAAATAACCGTCACCAGTATAAGATGGAAACCTTTGTTATTTTGACCCACTTTCGTTTCGAATTTCGCCGTCAAACGAAGTTTTTTGAGGTCTGCGTGAAAAATTGAGTCAAAAAGTGGTTTTTCGTACGTGTAATGTGTCAAGGTTCGTTGCTCGCCACGAGCCGTGACATAATGTTTAGCAAACGTTTTTGATTTTTTTTCTCGATTTTCTCGAACATTAATGAGTTAACGTCTTAATAAACAATTTATGGTACTGTATGCCAAAGAACTCTCTTAGAATTCATGCCAATGACAAGACAGGACATCACTCTGATGTGTGTTATCTGCACTTTAAATTTAATAAAAAGTTAGACTTAGCTAGCTGATTCTACCTTATTAAATTAAATAAGGATACATGACGGTAAGATTCAGGCTCTTCCCGTACACCATCGTGGTTACAGCTATAGCCTGTCTGTAAGAAGATGGGATATTGAGTGTAGTGAATGTGTAAAGATCTTAGAGGAAATTTTAGATAGTACGCTTTCATTCAAAAAGAAATGCCTAAGCGTCTGCGCTTAAGCAAATTCGACCCTTCGTGCCCAAGTTGTGATGGGCGATGGTAAGGCTGTACAAGGTTTTTATATTGCCGCATGTTGTGTTCTGCTTGTATGGATTGTTAAGACAAATAGTGATGGACTTTCAGAATACTAACAGGTCACGCTAAAACAACTACCGGTAATTACAATTTTCTCCTGAACATAGCAGTCTCATATTCAAAAGTTAGAGCACAAAAGACCTTACCAATGCCTAATGCTTCTTTATAAATGTCCGTGGCGCATGTTATACTAGGGAATTTTTAAAATCAGAGAACGTATTTATAATCTAGGAGGAATAGGAACCAGATTGCAACAACCTCGTTTTAATCTGAACTAGATGAAAAATAGTTTTTCCTAGATTTTGAGCAAATTATGGAGTAGTCTACCAGTCAATGTTTGGGAAATTCAGAGAATATCACAGTTCAAGAAAGCAGTTCTTGAGTATAAATTTTGAGCTTTCGTTTTTTAATCACTTTTATTATCATATGATTACGAACAATCGTTTTATTCCATCATTGTAATATACTTTTAATAGTTTATTTAATGATAATTATATATTGAAGTAGCATGCACTATATGGAAGTATAATTCTCGCATGTATTAATTTATAGTATCAACGGATTTTTTGACAAGTACGTATTTTGACAGAGCTTCTTAGCTCTTAGGCGATACGTGATTAAAAAAAGTATTGATTGATCGAATGATTAATCGATTGATTAGTTGATTGATTGATTGACTGATTGATGGATGGATGGACGGATAGGTGGATGGATATATTTGTGTTAAAATTATTTATTTGTGTAGACAAACACTCTACCACCTATGGTATGAATTTTAATACTCTGCTCAAGCTATTGCAAGGTTTGTCGGTCTCTTCCTACAATCTTCTAGTATCATTCTATCAAAAAAACCTCGATTTTACTTCAGATTTGTCCCTCATGACTACCTTACAATTTTACATCTCATTGCCATCATGGAGAGTACAGTTCATAATTTATCATACTCGTCAGCAGTTTCAATACCCCTGGTAGGTATGCAGGTAATTGGGCGATAAGAACTTGAAATAGTTCTTTTGTTAGGATCCTTTATAATTATCGCCGTTCTAACTTCTGTTATTCCAGTATGTCTGTAGTTGCTCCATTATTGCTTCGTGTAGGTTAACAAATCGTTTAAACCAAAATCTCTGTACTAAGTCTGGCCCCGGGACCTTCCAGTTTGGAATCTTTCTCAACTCTTTATTTAGCTTTGGACGATGTGATAACCATATTTTCTTGCTTGATATATCTATTCAGCTCTGCCTTTGCTCCATTGATCCACTCGGTATTTCTGTTATGTCCGACGGATTGATCGCACAGATCTTTCAAAAATATTACTGTTCCATGTCTATTCTCGCTTCTCGTTCAACTTGATCTTTGGCATCAAATTCGTGGTATAGTTGTTTTTAACTTTTACAAAAAAGTCTTTTTCACAAAAAAAATATTGCGTGTCTGAAAGCAGAATGCTGCGTGTACTTAGTGTTGAGCGATGTGGAAAAAAACAATGTATCAGAAGGCTGAGGGAACTGCTTAAGCAAAGAATAAAGAACACTGACGTTTTCATCAAAGGCCCTTTGTCAGACTGTGGAACGGTGTGTACCCGAAATTTTAATGGGTGTATGTAACGTTCAATCATTCCGGCATCTGCTTTAATTACTTGCTTCTCTTCTAGACCTTCAATCACTACATTGATTTCCTTCTTCCTAATTTTATATTTCCTTTACACTCCTTTCATCTTTGAACCCTTGGCAATTTTCCTCATTTAAATTCTTCCTGTTACTCAAGACTCTTTTCAAATATCTAATTTTGAGCTCAACTCTCCTCTACCTCTTCTCGTTCTTTTGTCCGCACAGTCGGCGTCAACCCTAGCATTTGTGTTATTACTACTACTAAAGCAGTATAGATCGAGTCATTTAATCTCAAGTTAGATTACTAGTGTGGCTTTTTACTTCATTAACTTCTTTTACTATTATTGACAAGTCGTTCTTTGGGATATTTTCAACTGATGTTACTTTATTTCGTTGTTGCTTCAGGAATCCGTTTAATATTATCCTGAGGATTTCACATTCTGTATCATTTGGTCCCAACTTTTTAGAGAATATAATGTTTCTCAGTTACAACTATTTTTTTCACCTTCCACAAGGGTTACGTTTTCCTTGTTCTCTTTTGTTTCCTCGGTATTCTCGTCGTGTTCTTCCTCACTGATGTTATTACTGATCCTTCTCATAACAAACCTGGTTTCAAGATCTGGCAACCATCCATTTTTTAATGATACTTGGTCGGCTAGTCTTTATTCCTTAAGTTCCTCTACTCAGGAAATTCTAAATTTCTGTGCCATTCTTCCTCGAAGGGACGGAGGTGCAACCCTGCTTTGCAAGCTTATAAATTTGAACCTATCAACAAGATACGCTCCATCTAGATATGAGATTACTGCGTGCTATCACGTTAATATCTCTGTTAAATTTCCTAATCTCTTGAATGACGAATTAACTATCATAACCTCAATGACTATGGAATATCACTGGAACTCTACAAGTGAAATTAAAGTAACAGGCTCGGAGGATGCGGCTACAATATTTGCCAGTGTCATCATTATACCTCTGACGGTACATGTGGCAGGTATCAGCGCTCTCAAAATCAGTATTATCAGCAAGATGAAATTACAAGTTGATTGTTAACCCCTTAAATCTCAATGTCCTGTATACAAGACACGAGGGCCTGTCTACGACTTTTACAATTGTCGCCTGCTTCTTTTTTCGAATTTTGACTCGAAAGTAATATTTTTGAAATGTACGGAAAATTTTCAATCAAAAAAGTCTATTTTCGCTTCCGTAACCGGTGACAGTTCGTTACGCAGCAACGAACTGTCACCAAAAGGTTTGGCTGAATTTTTCTATGATTTTTAGCGTTTTCTAGACCGTTAAAGTGTTCAATATTTTTACACAGCGTTTTTTGTTATCCAACATCCTCTTGAGAAATTTATAGACTGCGTTTGGACCCCTGTATCGTGTACTGAAGATAGCGTTACACCCATATCAGATTCATGATATGGGTACAACGCTATCTTAACTAATTGGTCATGATTACCGAAGATAGCATTATACCCACATCAGCAATCTGTGTTTGTCGGCTAGTAGTTGGTATACGATTTGTTATGATTTTGTACACAACCTTGTATCTCCTTTGTAAAGCTGGTTTTTCACAAAGCGGACTTTTCCGCACGGAGCGGAATTTCTCTTTAGAGTTCTCGGGTGGAACCAGTTTTCAAAGACAAAGAAAAATTCCACTTCACGCGGAAAATTTAACTCAGTGGAAAACCAGTTTCATACTCTCAAAGTTTGGGTAAATCAGATGCCACTCTAAACTGCTTATGAAAATTGGTGAATTTAACCTTACCGCCTGGCGTTCTCACTTGTTTACCATTAATATCAATATGCGTCGACGACTCTCTTTGATAAACTCTCTATGATTACTCAAAAAATTCCGTAAACTGAAGCACCGTTGACAGTTGATACAGTGGTACTCTATCTCTTTAAGATTTAATTTACTATACACTGAATCTGTAGAAATCTCTTATCAGACGAGCAACGAACGTTGGTCAAGCTCGTTTCCTCAGAAAAACGATTTGTGAACCGTAGACGGGAATCGAACCCGCAACCTTCCGATGACCGGTGAGACGCTCCAACCATTGAGATACCAAGACGCAGGTGGTGAGCTAAGGTGCAGCTTCGATTCCCGTCCAGGGCTCAGAGGAAACGAGCTTGACCGACGTTCGTTGGTCGTCTGATATATTCCAAGCTCCTCATGAACCAATTTAGTGTTCAGCAATTGAGAAATCTTTTATATATACGTAATACTGCATTAGTTCTTCACTGACAAGTTTAACTTCATCAACAACAAGTTCAACTTGTTATCATAGTTCTCTCTTGATAGACGTGCGGGGAAAGGCTGTCTGTTTTCATGACCAAACAAATTGATAAACCTGTTATCCTCCTGTTTAATTTCATTGATTGATATTTTTCCTGGAAATCCAGCACCCTAATTAAATCATTAACCATTTTTCTGTCTGTCTTGTTTATTCTTTTTGGATGTATCATAGACGCCCGAAATACTCGTAAAAGGTGAGAACACTCATTGTCATTGTTCTTTTAATATGTTGATGATGCCCTTTGTAATTGAAAACATGAAGGGCCCTTCAGGGGCGTATATTGTACTACGTTAACATAACGACCTACTTCCTGGATCCCAACAGGATCCATCTGATATTCAAAAAGCTATTTTATACATTATTTGCTCAATACATGATTTCAGGGCGTCTTCTTTTCACTATGGTTTGTGAACGTCGGTGAAATGCAATTGAAGTGGGCGGTTTTCTACAAAATTTAATACTTTCATCGTAATTTTTTTAAGGTCAAGGGTGTCCTCTAACATTTGATTGAATTTTAGAACAATCATGGATGGGTCATACCTTAATTGTGCCTTTATTACCTTAGAGGTCTCCTTGAATTTCTCTAGTGAGTCTTTGTCACTTATTATACCAACTAAATAAGATTTAATGAATCCTCTCGTGGCTCTCTCGATGGGAAAAACTATTACATGCCATATGTCATGTCTCCTTTTTTTACACTTCTTAGCTTTTGTACCAGACGCTCTAATTCTTGACCTTCCTCCCGTTGATAATCTATGACCGTATCTCGTCATTCTTTTTAGATTTTTTTTTCAACGAAATATCCAATTGTGATCGAAAAACGTTGGATTCTGTTGGTGCTGCAGTGGGTGCCTTCCAGCGAGCTTTATTAGCGGCTTCGAGGGTGACAGGACGTGTTGATTTGCACGTTAGGGTACATCATTTGCCTTAGGTAGGTATTGTCATATTTCTTTCAAATTAATCCTCTTCTTTTGGTTGATATGTTTCATCATTAAAATTGCTCATTTGTTTTCAAGGAACTTAAGTTAACTTAATTCATTATATATGTAGTAATGTTATATACAATAAACGAGATGAATTTTGTATATTATGTGCACCTGAGTATGTTAAAAGTAGCGCAAAAAATGTAATTTTTTTGAATTTGAGATGTTTGTACTTAATTCAAGGCGAGATAAAAGGCCCTGGTTTCATATTGTACTGGTCTATTTGTCAGTTGACATACATATTTTGGTTTTGCCTATATCTGTCATTCCTTTCTTGTCCCGTCTCGTTATTATAAAGCTGTGGTCGTCCTCTGATCATTATATTAATACTATATATAGTTAATTCTTTTTATCTGCACCACAGCAAATAATAACTCCAAAAATCGGATATCTTGTGCTGCATGTTAATTCGTGTAATTATTTTGACGTTCTTTTGAACCATCGCGAATTCTCATGAACGATAATTTATCAAACTATCCCTGTCTGAATGCTGAAGGAGCCTTGATGTCGTCTACTTCCAAATAATAAGTGGTGCAAGGTGTCGTCATTGAGGGTCACGACAACATCTTGTTTCTGCATCCACTGTACCGAAGGCAATCTGCTGTGCTGTAAGTTCTTTAGCCTGAGTAGGCCAGAAAAGACTTGTGTTTAACATTCTGGTCTGCATTTTGTTATCATATCGTGGTTTTAACTAAGGCAACACATATCCACCGCTTATCCCAGCGGCTTTCAATTAAATTTCTTGATTGGACTCCACTGTAGCTGGCCCAGAAGGCCGTTTTTGAGCATCTTATTAAAAATCCTTTGGACCCAAGCCCTGAGAACAAGATCAATCGCGAAATGCGGGGAGATGTACGAGGGACGCATAGTCTTACACGGTTAAGAACAATAAAAAGGAGGAGGAGATGCTGAGTTGGTTGTTATAATGTTTGCCTTCATTTGAAAGCCCCCAGAAAGTCGATTGTGTAATATAAAAACGTCTTGGGCAACATGTCTATTGTGACGTGTGGCTCATCTTTTTTAAAAACCATAACCAGCCGACAGTTTAAAGAAATATTAAACAAAAAATAAACCGAAGATAAACATCTTGTAAAATCCAATATATGGATTAAGAAACAAGACAGAAAGTTGAAATGATTCATTCGACTTTATTTCAAAGTCATCATCAAACCAAAGTTGAATGAACCATTTCAACGTCAATAAGGTTGAATGAACCATTTCAACTTTCTGTCTTGTAGTTTTATCCATGTCTTGGATTTTACAAGATGTTTATCTTCGGTTTATGTTTTGATTTATATTCATCTTTTTAATGTTTGTGAGTAATTTAAACCTAGGATGTACGTCCCGGAATTGAATTTGCCTCAAGCTTAATTCGAGCATAGTATAGGCCGTTTCAACGGGCGTCATAGGTCATTTACACGAGCAATACGTTCGAGCAGAATAGCCATTTCTCCAGCATAATTTACCAAGCCTACATAGTGACATTAATCTGTGTTCGTCGCAACGGAAAGTTTGTCTATTTGCTCGTATTTGTACATGACGTACAATCAAACAAACCACCAATTGCTTGCCCGTTCTCTAGTATAAATTGAACCAATCTATCGAATATGTTGGACAATAGCAACACAAATAATGTGAAGAATATTGCTTGGTATGAAATTACGGTGGCAGTAAATCCTAGTATGGTTAGCGTTATCAGAACGGAGTCCGAAATTAAACAAAAAACAGAAAGATCTCTAGTCTTTAGCGAAGACTGATACGTCCTCACAAACACATTCAACCACCGGTGAAGGTCCTATGTAGTGAAAAAATTTTAGATTTACATGGACGGTATTCTGCATTAGTGGTTGGAATCGCGAATGGAAAGAAAAGAAGTCGTGCAAGTACAAGTACCATCAAGGAACAGGTTTACCTGGTAGGAGAGAGCACTGCCAATACTCAAGGGATAATTCTGCTGACTGTGAGATGATTGACGTCGTGGTTATCAATAATAAGGTTATGAAGGGTACCAGTCGCATAAGACCTTAAAGCTATCAGTCACTGAATTTCGCATAACATCGCTTCATTCCGCCTTGTTCGGTGTTCGATATATATATGGGACTTCAGTTCGTTCACCATTTCCAGTAGTTCTCTTTTCTTAAACAAATATCTAGCATATAATTCAATCGTATCTTCCAAATATAAAAGATAGGACGGATATGCTGCAGTGTATCTTATCTTCACATTTATCATATGTTCAAGCAGCTTTTATATGGTACAGCTGGTTGAACTAGCTCGGTCTTTAGTTGATATCCATTAGCTGGTTCAACATACAATGTGAATCTTCCATACAATCCACAGGATTATTTCTGTCTCTAAACAGACGTCCATAAACCGATCACATCGTGTACTTCACATTTTCAAGGAAAAAACATTCATTCCGTTTTTTGCTTAGAATGTTTTAGGTAGACGGCACCCTTTACGCCTATCCCATATTAGGCGTAACATGGACGTCCGCGAAGCGTCCGACACTACCTGAAGTTCAAACTGGTGCAGCTGACGTAAAATGTAAGTCTGCCACAGCGTCCGTTACATATGCCCGTCTTAGGCGTACAGTTTTTATCCAACCGAGCCCAGTGACATTGCGTTAATGTTATCGATGCATGTTTAACGTCATCCCAAACTTTTCAATTTCTACAACAGTATACTTAGGTGCAGGGGATTCAACTAACTGGTTCGCCACACAGAATACGTTTTTCTGAGAAAATGAGCTCGTCGATCGTTCCCACGTCATAATTAGCATCACGCTCGCATCACGCTCTCACCTGCATTCTGCGTATAACATTCACAACACACGTTAAAAATTGTTGTTAAAAATAGAAAACATCGTTCAATATAACATCACAACACTGGCTGTAACATGGAATCATCGCACCAGACTATCCCAGTGTCGGCGAAGAAACAGCTCCAAATCCCCAAATTCCAGCACACCCCGGCTCCCTCAGATTGAAAATGTTATTCGTGGCTCAGACTGGCAATCTGTATATGTTATGCAGCCGGAAGTGGACAAGTTCGTACAGGTAAATTTGTATTTTGAGATTGCACCCTGATATTGCCAAAGTCTGTAGCATTTGACTCCAAAGTTGGATCAGCCAGATTTTCCAAGACTTTAAGTTCGTATGGGTATTAGAAACAGTGAATTTTAACAAATCAAGAGAATTCAGAACCTCCACAACACCCTACTGTGCTGAATGACAGTCCATAACTTTTTTCCCATAGCTCTGGATTGAAAATTTGCTCAGTTTTTCTGTTATCACAAATCATTTGAAACCATCTGGCGAAGGGTTTCAAAACTAGTGACTTCAAAAGAAAAACCAGATAATTGGACATTAACAAAAGTTTTATTCTATAGGAAGTTAAAAATTCAGTTCCTCTTATCAAACAAAAATACAAGTGCGAAATGCATGAGCCAAATCTCACCTTTAACTGTGACGAAACAGAGGGCAATCGGCATTGAAAATGTTTAATTATGGTTGACATGTTGGGATTTTTAACGTTACGCTGCGGATTTCTGTTGTGCCTTTTCATGGTTGTTATTATGTGGGCTATTTGGTACAACATGATTGTAAATCCGTTTCATGTAAGCGGCTTTGAAATCAAGCAGTCATTCCACACCAGTACAGCGTTTCAAACCAGAAGTGCCGGTGGAAATAACGATTGGTCTGGTGCACAATCGTTAAAGGAGGTGAATGCGATCTTTGATGGGTCGATTAAAGACTATAGATAAAAAGAATTTATCAACGTCAGGTAGCAGTAGTGCCTATGCTTTGGTCGGTAGATTGGAAGAGCTGCTTCCACAATGTCGTACAGATTTATTCTTGCTTATCATGGTACCGAGCTAACCAAGTGCGAACAATCGTAGCACTGAAATGTGCGTCAGAATTTATTCTGAAAGCCGACGATGATACTTTTTTCAAAGTTCCCCAGCTCGTAAAATGCTTAACGTAAGTAGATCACAAAGTACTCTATGCAGGAAAAGTTAATGAGGGTGCGAGAGTTATACGAAGCATTAAGCAGTGTTACTATGTATCATACCAGGATCATTCTGCGAAGACACGAACCCTATTGTGCAGAAGGATATATACTGAGAGGGAAAATATTAGGAACGTTTCTGTAGCTAGCCAAGCATTCCATCCTATCGTAACGAGGATACATATATAGGAATACTGGGCTATTTTCTGGGGATTAAACCACACGATGACCTAAGGTTTCTACCATATTTTTACGAGGATACTAGGCTCCAGGACAGGGACGTGTGTAGTCTTGAACGACAATGTATCTCACTATATGCCAAAATTATGCATATAATTTAAAAAACTGACACGTGTTTCGCGACGGATACCCTTCCTTTCACTATCCCCAAATTTGACGCGTTACATAGAGGTAATTTTACAGCTTGAAGAGATATAAAATTGTGTACCTATCACGGCCCTTCTATATAGAGCGAAAATCTGATTATTCGTCCCAGTGGTTAATGGTTGTCAATTATAAATTGAAATAACTAGATTTGCAACAGCGTTTGGGTTGCCTGGACAAAATACGCACATAGCATGCATTTCTGACTTGGTTTTAATCGAACTTGAATGACACGAAGAAGTCAGCCTTGCAAAATAAAAGCCAAGTTAGTGCATAGGGGAATACTGCACAAAAGAACAGTTTCCACAGAGAGTCTGATAAGAGATATATAAGAAATTTTTTTCGCCTGGTAGAAACAACTCTTAGTTTTGGATATTATTTTCAGAAAAAAATTATTTGTAGAATAAAAAGTTTCTTCGGAAATCAAACTTTGAAGTTCATTTGTACGTCAACTCTAATTTTGTCCAGTTCCACTAACACCCGTCACCAGTGTACGACAGAAACCTTGGTTATTTTCACCAACTTCCTGTTCGAATTTTCTGCAATCCAAAGTAGCTTAGGGTTATAATGATATCAGCAAACATTTTTCTTTGGAACGTGGTCTGTCACTCAGATCGCCTTATCTTCGCTGGCTTAGGTCAAAATAGCGAATTTGGTAAACTCGTGGGGCTCTGTGTGGCTCGCAGTGCCCACAAATGTTTTTCAATAACTTTGAAGCACGGTTGAGTTCTGATAAATTTGAATCTACTGTAGGTCGGGGCCCTCTCTACAGAAAATAGTTTTCAACTACAGCAAACTTAATTTGACGCGCATTCCGGATTTTGTCAGAGGTGTCTTAAAACATTTACAACTCAGTCAAAATTTTCTAGCAATCATTTGTCAAAGCTTTAGAGTACAGAGGAAAGATGGGACTTTAACATGTAACATTATCAGCTTGTTCGGTTGAAGAATTACGTTTTGGCAAAGCCCAACATTTTAGCCAAATTCCAGGGTTTCCGAAGGTAAATCGGTTAGTTTTGAAGTGACTTCGGAAACCTTCTCACAAAATATGAAAACATTCGACTCAATCCCAGTAGACGTGATATTTGTTCATGGGATACGATAGTTTTCGTTCACTGAAAAGAATAGAGAAATCGGTGAAGGTCCGAAATCTGCCTTATCCGTTCTTACGCGGACAGCGTCTTGAGTACTGTTTAATAAACGAGCTGCAGCGTCTTTTTTCCAGGTTTAAAACCACGAGGGCGTATCCCGAGTGGTTTTTGACCCGATAAAACACGTTCTAAAAGCTCCCAAAAGCGTGTGGAGTCCAAACAATGGCTCACATTGCCAGAGGAAAATATTAGTACACGAGAAAAACAAACTATGTCTTATTAATATTCTTTATATAAACAATTCTAACAAGGAGTGGTTTATCAGATATAAAGTCCATGCACGGGATGTATTATCAGTGACTTGATAGGCTACAATAGTCATGAATTATTAATGAGTTTCTGAAACACAGTGACATAAATAAAAGATTTACTTCTTCTGCTTGGAAGACTTCAGCTTTATTTACCGAGCAAACAAACCCAGACTCTCTCCAGGCTGGCGCTAATCCCGGTTAATATTTCGAATCGACTTTTAACGGTTTACTTTACGCCTGGTCTAACCCAAGAGGGTAATTTCACACTTCTCAAAATCAAACCCGGTTTGTCACCAACTTTGATCAAAGCCGGATTATGTTTTGTGATGTAAATACAGCTTTCCTGAAGTTGTCTATTTCGAACGTATGGGTTTCCCCTTAATAGATGATTCACTACTGGTATGTAGACCGTCTCAATATGAATACACCAAAATACGCCAGATGATGCGAACATTTTTTTGCGTGTGTGTCATCGAATATACTATCATCGTTTGCGGTCTGCAATTTCTACTAAGTTCTCATGAGCTGCATAGAAATTGATTGAATGTCATTGTTATCTAAAACGGCACTTAAGCTTTATCCAGACGATATTATCGTGAAATTTGTGATGTTTGTTTAAACTTGTGACGTTTGTCTTGGTAGTAAGATTTACAAAGTGATGTCTCTTATCCTGTAATTAAGAATTCTTGTCGTAGCATTATTATTCCTCCTCTTGAAAATGTCGTGGACAATGTTATCAGTGTAGCTTAAAAGGCCAAGTTACAAATTTAGAACCTTAGCATTGTTAAATCCTAGGTCCAGGGAGCTTGCTTTTCAGTTACTTTACTGAATTCCTAGTTTAACGTAATAATTATCCAGAACAAAATTTAACTTTAAATTGTGTATGAAACTGTAAAATACGACAAAGCAAGACAAATAACGATGTTAATGTTTGCCTCGAAATTTGTATATAAAGGCGCGTTCGATTGACCTTATTTCGGCATAAATATATATTCCGAAATATTACAGAATAGTTTTTTCGAATACACATGATTATAATAGTAGTCCAATCGAACGGATATTCTGCTTTATTCAAACTATTCTTTTTCCGTAATAAAGTCAACCGAACGCACCCTCAATATTTATTAACATTTATGTATATTTTTATTTGTATTTATAACAAGGATTTTGTCGTGGTAACAAATTCAAAAATCGCTTTGAGAAACGTATTGGAAAGTTCTGAAAAAGAACTGTTGGAAACCTAGCCGAGTAAGAATAATAAAAAGATGGAGCTTACGGATGATTAAAACTAAAGAGAAGCACTATGCATTTCGGCAGACTGCTTCTCAGGTGCTAACGTCGGCTAACTGGTGGAAAACTAAGTCTTGGAATAATATTTATACAGAAAGCAAAGGCGTTGATTTTATCCCACGTAGGAGGGACGAAGCATCAAGACAACGCCAAGTTAAAAATAGACTCCTTTTGTCGGCAGAGATCCGGACCATCAAGCTTAATGAATACGTCCTCTATTATCTTCAAAGAGAACACCGAAAGGCATTTTGCCAGTATGCTAAATTTGCAGTCTGAGCAGGCAACAGCTCAAGATTTGTTTGACAACAGGTGTCTACCGATTGCTAAATCACAATTGTTTGAGCAGAATGGCATTTTCGCTTCGGTTGTTGTCTTGTTGGTAAGGTCTTGTTTCGAAAAACGCTTGGCGCATGTTGCTGGACCCTGTCACTTAATCGTTGAGATGTTTTGCCAACATAGCGAGAACCACACTCGCATTTAAAATCATAAACTACCCAGCTTGAAGAAAAAACAGCCAAGGAATCTTTAAGTGTTGGTAGTAGGACAGTTATAGAAGAAAAAACGTATCTTTATTTTTGCCGCCGAAAACGTGAAGTTTTTGAGAGTCCGTTCAAAATAACCTTCTAAAATTGGTCCAAACCACGGCAGTTTCAAACGAACAGGGTATTTCTCCGGACCAATAAATTTGTCCTTCTTGTTGTTACTATGGTTCAACAATTTTTCAAGAAGTCGGCCTAGGTAACCACTAGAAAGAAAAATAAATTTTAAATCTGCCAAATGTTTTTGTAAGAACTTCTCTGAAGAAATCTTTTGTGTACGATGAATAAGACACTTGATTAAAACTAACATTTGTCGTTTGGGACTGAACGAGTCATACCTGGTGTAAAGTCCTGTGAAAAGAGGTTTGTGATAGATGCTTGTTAAAAAGCAGTTGTCTTTGTTATGAACTAAGACATCCAAAAACGGAAGTTTTCCATCGCATTCAAATAGAGTCTAAGACAATGCACGCAAGGTCTTCAGTATTAAGAAGAGAGAAGTATCACCAACAAATCGTTTATACCATTTAGGTAAGTCTCGAGAGAGTGGTTCATTGAGGGTTCCCGACAAAACCCCCACGTGACAAAAACCCCAACGACAATAACCTCGGCGACAAAAACCCCGATTTAATGAATCCAGACAAAAGCCCCACATTTTCAGTTTATCAATTTTTAATTTTATTTATCAGAACAAATTTAACACGATATTATTTAGTAGAAATACTGTTTAATTAAAGGTATTAGGGTTATGAAATGATACTGTTCATGTTATTAACCAATTCAAACGTTATGACCGACGCCACGCAGCATCTGCTCCAAAGACTTTCGTCCATCTCTGAAGTCTACACATAGATTCTTCAGTCGTTCCTGTAGGTCTTTGGTTTCCCTTCTGACTCGTTTTCTCAAGAGCTCTCCTCTAGCATCGTTCTGAAGATGGGTACGGACCATGGCTGCATCTTTTCTACAGTAATACTTTCAATCGCTACCCAGATGGTT
This sequence comes from Nanipora kamurai, assembly GCA_036872915.1. NCBI lineage: Eukaryota > Metazoa > Cnidaria > Anthozoa > Scleralcyonacea > Helioporidae > Nanipora > Nanipora kamurai. Next base: position 23,503 of record JBAHVQ010181746.1, on the reverse strand, counting down.
GGATGCGAGTAGCCCACCAATTGCCGAGATGCACGATTCCAGCTAAAGTAACGATTCCGGTAAACATACTGCCGTCATGACTGTGCTCGACTCTTGAAATGACTCGTGTCACATCAATGTCAGTGGTTATTTTGCCATTGCAAGAAAGCGCTGTCCCCTTGGAGCATTCCCACCGCTTAGTACTGGAACTGGTAGACTTCTTCGCGTACATATTCCCTTCGTGACATAATTTTTCACCCCTTTGTTGTTTCGAATAACTTCCATTTTGGTAGCTGTTTTGTAAATGAATTAGGAATCCAAAACAGCTTCCTTATACGACTGGGTATCATCTTTCAGGCAATGACTCACTTCAAAAAAATGTTATTTTTGACGAAATGTTTTTGTGCGTCATCCATGCATTCTGCTTTTGTTACGGATTGCTTTTGTATGTGGATTACTGAAACACATTCATTGTCAGTCTGTCAATGCGGAATGCTTTCCATGCATTCTGCTCTTGTTATCTTGATTACTTTTGTCATTTCGAGTCATCGCTGATTTAAATCGCGAGCTATGAAAAAAACTTTTCAGGTTTTATTTTTCACCCAGAATGAAAATGTGGGGGTTTTGTCGGTATTTAGTGATTTGGGCCTTTAGTCGCCGGGGTGATTGTCGTTGGGGTTTTTGTCACCGGGGTGATTGTCGTTGGGGGTTTTGACATGTGGGGGTTTTGTCATGGATTCATTCATTGAAGAGTTTTCTTTCATGATATGCAACGAAAATACTCGCTAGCATGGGTCCTAACGGAGAGCCCATTGCTACGCCATCCACCTGTTTAAACATAGTATTATCAAAGCTAAACTCAACCCCTTTCGTAGCAATGATCATTAATTCATAAAACGCTACTTCTGAGATCGGGGAAGGTGTAATGTCTGTGTGATAAAGAATATCGATACAAATTTGTATAGTTTCGTCGAGTGCAATGTTTGAAATAGACTTACTATGTAGGGCACATAATGAAATTGCTACTGTTAAGGTTTCGATTTGTTAACTCGTTAACAAAAGTAAATGAATCTTTCAAGATGCGTGATGAGTATTTGTTAACAACAGGTTCAAGCAATAGAGAAAGTTGTTTGGCCGAGCTGTGTTGTGCAGATTGGATCATGGATAGAATCAAACGTAACGGAGCACCTTGTTTATGTATTTTTGGTAAGCCATACATTCTTGGTAGTTCAGATCCTGTCGGATGAACCTCATTACAGAATTCCTCACTAATCTGATTTGATTTCTTTAATATGAGTAAAAGTAATTGCAGGTTTCTGTCCATCGCATTGATTCGGTCATGTTCTTGAATATTACCAATTGTGCCAAATTTACTGGTATCACTGAGAATTTGCCACATCTAAGCTTCAAAATCTGCCTTATCAAGAATCACCACACCAGATCCCTTGCCTGGCTTGCAAATAACTATGTTCTTGTTTTTGCGTAAGTTAACTAAAGCTATTAGGTCTTCTCAAGCCATCAAAAAGTCTTTAGAATCTACTGGCGTTCTACCATATGATATTAGCCTGAGTAATCTAGTAGGGAACATTCTTACCAGAGAAAGCTGAGACTTTCTTTTCCATACTTCGAGCATCCGTTACTCTGTTTTTTGAACAAAACCTCTTCTTATGGAAAAACATCGTCCAATCGAACAAACACTCAAAGCGGTTAATTGTTGACGTTGAACACTCGACGTTCAAGAAAAAGACATACAACATGGCCACATGAAAAAATACGATATTCAAGTTTCTTTGACGTACTTTCGTTATCACTCGTCAATACTACCATAGTTATGCTACGTAGTAATGAACAAACCCATTAGAGTATTCCAATGAAATTTGTTCGGCGACTTTAGCCGAGAATTAAAGGTGCAACATTGCAGACAATGTTGCAGCAGTTACTAAATAGCATAGATGAGAAACAGATTTGAAGCCAGCAAGTATTATTACGATTAGATTTACGGGAAGCATTGAAGAAACATTTAGTTTAGAATGCGTTAAAGGTTAAGCTTTCGTCAATTTACCGACGCATTTGTATCGAATATTGCAGGCTTGAAATGTTCTCCTCGGAACGAGAAGTAAAATTAAAACAAATACCATAAAATAACGTCCAATTTCAATCTATGGAACTCAACTGGTCACCTAAGTTGAGTCGCCGAGCAAATTAAACCGGTAAAATTTATAAGTAAATTTACGACAATAAAAATCTTGAGACGAAAAGCAGTTATTATACCTCTCAATATTGCGAACACCGTGACAACGGAGCTTTCATTCAATGTCATTAATTAAATGTTTTCAACTGGACTTTAAAAGACCCAGAATATGTTCATTGCTTTTCATTAAATTTCTTAGCTTATAGCCGTCGCAGCTCTAAAGAATGCCTTTACGCGCATAGTATCTTTTATGAAATGTGAAATGACTATGAGAAGTTAGTGCTTAAATTACAACTTAGCTTGTTTCTGTATCTTTTAACATATTAAGGCCTCTTAGTTCAATCAAGCAAGTCAGTCAAAATCTTCGGACGAAAGGGAACGAACTGAAGTACATTCCACGTTAGCACTTGCATCAGGAACGTCCACAGGAAGGATTATTTCTGGATCTTTCAAAACAGAAAGAAGATTGTCTCGAAATTTATTCCTAATGTGATTGAATTCCATCACAGAAGCCGGCTTCTGTGCTAACCAGAATGAGCTGAATTCTCGAAACATGTAGCCTATCAACATAGCAAGTGAGAAATAAGGTTAAACAGGAGACACTTGTATGTTTATGTTATGAACAAAAGGTCGTGCAAATCAAACAAGCGATGAAATTGGCAAACACGTTAAGAAAAACAGACAGTTAAAGAGTGTTCAGACATATTTAGTTCATGCCGTTCCTTGGGCAATTTTGATGTCACAAACGGGCATCTACGACAGAGTAGATTAACTCCCCATCTAAGATACCGAGAATCTGGTTTTTGAGAACAAAATTCTTCATAATGATGACGTCACCTAAATACGTCATAGTGAGGCAAGCACGATCTTAAAAATATAATTTTCGCTAATAATGAAATTGCGATTATTTTAAAAATATCACGTAAAAGAAAGCTTTTAAAAAGTACGTATGCACCTGTCATCCTGGCGTATGTCATATTATAACCCTTTATACAAATTTGAGTTTATGGTACAACCGTGCGAACCTGTATGGTTTCTAAGTTGGCATAATCTAGGGTTTTACACTGTGTAAGAGGTGGTGGCGCATGATCACCACACCGAGAGCCAGACTAAACCAAAGATGGCTCCAATAATAATAATAAAACAACGAAAGGCTCGTTCTTCAAGCTTTGTGAAAACTCAGGAAAGTTGTGAGCTCCCCAACGGGAATCGAACCCTTGTCTCCCGAGAGACGCGAGACGCGGGTTCCATTCCCGTTGGGGAGCTCACAACGTTTCTGAGTTTTCACAAAGCTTGAAGAACAAGCCTTTCGTTGTTTAAATCCAAGCTTGCAAAACACCTACACTCTACGCTCTGTAGATTGAGTTTGCTCATATGTAGATCACTTTACAGGCATGTCTCAGCTTTCAACTATGAAAGCAGCATGTCAATAAAAAAAGGACCCAGGTCCCAATTTACATCAGATTTCTCGTCGAGCCTTCATGATCCAGTGGTAAGACAACCGTACCGGCAATCGGGAGACGCGGGTTCGATTCCCGTTGGGGAGCTCACAACTTTTCTGAGTTTTCACAAAGCTTGAAGAACAAGCCTTTCGTTGTTTATGTCCAAGCTTGCAAAACACCTACACTCAACCCTCTGTAGATTGAGTTTGCTCATATATAATAATAATAAAATATTATAATATAAGAAATAATATAATAATATTATATATATAATATAATAATATAATATAATATAATTATATATATAATAATATAATATAAAAAATAATAATCAAAAATTATACGAAACGAAAATTAGTTGACATTATACACAAAAAACAAGCTGCAATAATCACTCATAACGTGGATATATTTAATAGCATATAAAATGTGTCATAATGATTATTCAAATTCAGAAATTATGATAAGGTTAAAGCTTGTTTTCAGCCAATCAGTCATAATTTCAGCTACCCTTGGCAAAAGCTCAGCTACACTGTGCTTCTCGGCTGGTAAATATAAAAAAATCATTTTGCAAATAATTTAACATACTCTTGGGAAGTACATTCAGTTAAAAACCTTTACTATAATTCAACCTTTCGAGCTTAGATTGTTGGCTATAATTGTCGTCTCTCTGGATGCTTAAAAAGCATAAAATAATCATTTTTTGTGTTCCTTATGCTCGAACTTATTGACCTTGGTGTCCAAGTAAAAAAAAACATGCCCCCCACATTTGGTACAAAATGTATTTTTAAGATACCTTTTCAAATATCCTCAAATGCACATGTATATGGCTATCAGCTGACGTTCGAGATACTTATCTCTTACTTGGAAAACAAATGCTATAAATTTTGTGTGTTCTCTAATGCTTTGAAAATTTTACTGAAAAATTTTACTTAATTTCTCTTTTTCTACCCAGTTCCATCATTATCTGCGTATAAGTAGTTTTCTGCATCTTGGGTTGTTTGGCTTTCTTGCTTATTTTGAAGCATAGAACTTCCTGAGGGTCGTGTTCCTCCAAAATTTGTGCTAGCGGGTTGACTTCTTTACTCATTTTTAAAACGTTTGGGTCTCAGCGTCCTCAACCGGGTTATCCAAATTTTTTTGCCGTTTCCAGCTCGATAATACTGCCCCAAAAGTTTTCTTTCTCCTTTTTTTAGAACTTTTTCCCCTTCATGTATTGCCTGTCATACATTGTCAGTGTTCAATTAGTATTTTCATCTCTTTCAAATATATTTTCACAGTAAACATTCCCCGACTAGTAAAACAATTGCTGCGTAGACTTAGAAAAAAAAACAAACGGCTTTAGCAACAAGTTACCTAGCAATGGAATACTTTCGAAAACCTATAGCAAAGCCCAGCGGTCCTGCCTTATGTCCTAACGTACAAGCCGAACATTTCTTGTGATACATCCACAGTAATCCAACTTCTAAATCCTTTACTCAACTGATTAATCTGTGTACTGTGATAATAAATTAAAAAAGGGATCAGTAATAACTATTCATCACAATGTTTATCGCACTGAAATGAGGGTTCACACCTCTTTTTCACAAAACAACTTTTTCACGGTGGCTGAGTTATAAGATGAAATGCTTAACCAAAGATCGCTAGTCTCACGAAGGATTTTAAAACAGCTCGTGCAGCTTTGTCACATTCTTGACCACTAATTAATCGTTATTAAAGTCCCATATAGACAAGTAATCAATGCAATGGGACATAATCATGCATACCTGTTAATCTGCTAGAAAATATAGAAATTGAAGCACACACTTACAGTAAATTTTGTTGAAATCGTCCAGAGTTGGTTTCCCTTTGATGCCGTTGTAAAAGTGAGGTTTCAAAACACCAGACTTTAATAATCCATATGACAAATCACTGATGTTTATGCCGACTATGGCAAAGGAATACCTGTGTGAAAGAAAGAAATATGATATTTCTTAAATAAAATCACGTATCTATCGAAGAGATGCAGATGTAGTCCATTTTGGATATGTCAGTGAGGAACTAGAATTAAAGAATTAAGTAATGAGGAGGAAGAGGGAACGAAAGGGTAGAACAAAACAAACGAAAGAAAAAACGAAAGAAAATGAAAGGTAGCAAGGGAGAATGGAAGTAAGTAGGCAGGCAATCAAGCAAGCAAGCAGGCAAGCAGGCAGGCAAGCAGGCAGGCAGGCAAACAAGCCGGCAAGCAGGCAAGCAGGCAAGCTGGCGTGCAAGCTGGTAGGCAAGCAGGAAGGCAAGCAGGCAGGCAAGCTGGCAGGCAAGCAGGCAGGCAAGCAGGCAGGCAAGCAGGCAGACAAGCAGGCAGGCAAGCAGGCGGGCAAGCAGGAAAGCAGGCAAGCAAGCAAACAAGGAAAGAAGGAAGAAAGAAAAAAGGAAGGAAGAAAGAAGGAAGAAAGGAAAAACAGAAGAAAGCAGGGCAGCAAAGAAGAAAAGGATGTAAAAATGAAGACGAAAGCAGGAAAGCATGTAGAAAAACGAGAGTACAGGATCTGGATGATTGAATAAGTGACTTGGAGGAAGCAATTGATTGACAAACTGATCTGCTAAGGATAAAAACTGAAATAATATATTTTATGCAAGAAATTAAGTGCAGTAAGGCTTAAATTATCAGCCTCTTGTCAGTAAACTTTCTGGAAGGTTGCTGAAGTTAAAGAGTCTGCTCGCGATTAAACAAATGGTTAATTGCTAATTAATTATGTTTTGTCTTATATTTTTTCAAATTGTCGGCCGGCAATGGATTTAAGTTCTGATATAGTTACCAATATACTGGATGATGGGATTCGGATAAAACTTTCCTGGCCACATCATTTTGATTTTTCGCAAAATATCTGGAAATAAATCCAATCAACCTCATATAAGCAGGACATGAATACAAAAAGGAGAAGAAGGGCAAAATCATTTCAGGGAAGACTTTTTCCCCCCGAAACACATGTATTGTAGAACTACTAATCATCTTCATCAAGTATTTCATGACGTCATATTTCATGTTATTCCACCATACCTTGCCCAGCCTCACCCCTCGTTAATCTCCTCGTTTATTAACCAACGGACCGTGAAAACCAGTGAGCCTCAAATCAACCATTTCTGTCATGTTTAACTCACCAGCTCACTGTGATCCATTTAATAATTATTCATCTAAATGAAGGTGACTAGTAGTGGATATTTATCTGGATGCCTATATACAATGCAAATACCCCACTGTTTATCTACACAAAGTAGACTTAATTCACTTCTTTTCACTTTCTCAGTTCATCAGGTCATAAACTTGATCATGTTTCTATTAAGTATATTTAACCCTGAGAAGTATTTACGTGTGTACTTACAATAGATTTTCCAATCCAAGCATTCCTAAGAGAAAGAAGTTGCAGTTTTGAAACAGTGTGACAAGTGACTGTATAACTGAACAAACAGGTAAAAACAGATTTTATTAAGGTAGATACAGGGTGTCCTCTCCAAATCTAGGGTCTACCCTGAACTAGCTAGGTGACAGATACATGGCAACCAACCAGGTAAATGTCCTCTTGATTAAATTAGCAGGAACTGCTATTGAGCAACTATCTGGGGTTGGAGGATAAATAAAAACCATCAGAAGATGAGGTCATAAAAGTGTCTTAAAACAGCATTAATTAAGTCTCAAGATTTCAAACATTAAGATCAACTGAGCGATATATATCATGAGTGGTATGAGGAATGAATACATCAATAAGATAATGGCAGATAATTAGAGCAAATGCCTATGTAAGACTGACCCAACACCTGTCAAATAAAATAAACCTCAGGCCAGCAGCTGAATTCAAAAACAAAACCTTGTGAATGTTGTTCAGCATTCTACCCCTTGATGAATCTTGTTTCAATATATTTTACTGCTGACAAAGACAGTGGATTTAATTTAGTTGTCTTTTTACATCTACACCATAGGAATTACATTTGTGACACGAAAGACACCATGTTTTTCAGAGTTTTTTTCATAGGTATCAAACTTTGGTAACTATGACTGCCGGAGAGTTTGTTTAACTCTGTCTGGGCCAGGTTATTAATTTCATGCTGTCAAAAAATTCCAGGGATTGGGCTTCTTTCGTCCCAGGCATAATTTCTCTTATTATTCAGTTTATTTTGACTAAACATGGTTGGAATTTTGACTCTCTATCCACAAGGATGGGGAAGCTAATTGGCCAGTTGTGAATTATTAGTTCAGATATAGTGTCAAGCTCTAAATACCTCTGGTAAAGAACCTACAGAGGAAGTTATAAATCAACAATGATCAAGTGGAACATGCTTAAAGTTTACTCAATGCAAACTTTCAGGTAACATGCTGAAACAGACCAACACAAAACCATGTTGACATACCCATTCCTCTAAAATCAGTTTGTGGATTTTTTCCTTGAAATCCAATATCTGTCCATTGACTGGAAATCCGATTTGCCAGCTTTGTGTCTGGCATCAACAATGCCCAAAGCTGAAATTGAAACATATTTTTGTGTTTATTTAAAAGAAGGCAATTAAATTGAAAAGGACCACTTCCCAAGCCTATCTACAGTGATATATCGTTATAGCCTATCTCCTTGGAAATTTTCTGCACTCCTGCTAAAAGTCCCCTACTGCCTGTTCTGGAAGGATTATGCTTATTAGTTGATTGAACTTCAAAAACCCACTAGCCCAGAGTGTTGACCTTACACTTAGTTCATTCCAGCTTGCACTAATGTTTTCCACCCTAGCTTCAAAAGAGGCTGTTGTTCAATCTACAGGAACTTAGTAGGAATAAGTCAAGACTCAGACAAAATTGCTGCATGTTCCTGAAGGAATAGGGCTATTTTATATAATGGAAATAAGATATACCAAATATAAAATGTAAACTGGCTCATTTATACAAGTTAGTATGTAGTCGAACCTTGGGTTACCCATGGTTTATGTGTAAGGTGCCAACACTGTGTTGTATTGTTTACAAAAGCTTTATGGTCACGTAAGGTAGATTTTATGTAAGTCTTGCCGGATTACTCTCATATAAGTGCCCCTAATATTACCCACTTTTAACATGTCTTAATTTACATTAAATATTCAGACTGTTTAAGGGGCCACTTACCCCTAAAACGATTTTCAGCTCACTGAATATACCAGTATACTTCATGTCTAGTGTTTCAGTGAAAATTTAGACTAGACCCCTCAAGGTAGAGGTAATCTTAACTCTTTTTAAAAAATCATCCCTGTGATGAGTAAAAATTGTCTGGTGCTAGCCAGAGTAAAATACTGAGGTGCACCATTGCCCCTTAATTGGGTTAACACACTAATAAGTCTGGGTTTTCTAGAGTGAAGGTCAAGTTCTTTGTTAATCCTCATTACCCATGATTCATTGCAGTTACAAACCCATCCATAGGGATCCTTGTTTTCGGATCTTTCTTGAATCACCCTGGCTCTGGTAACCTCTTAAAGTATTTAGCTACCTTTGTGAGGTGGTTTCTTATTTTAAATTCATAGACAAGCAGTCAAACAAACATAAACTTCTTCTCTGGTCATGTGCTAACTTTTTAAATTAGTTTTAAACCTAGGTAGTAACAAGAATGTTAATGTTGCATACTTCTAATAATTTTTCTTCATGTTGACTATTTTCAGAGGAGAATGCTGTCTTTTTGTGCTTTTCCACAGCATCTGTCAAATCAATATAACCACTGATTTGTGTTAAAGATTTTGAAAACCTGTCAATAAATCTGTAAAACAAAAAGGATTGAATATATAAATGTTGCATTTGTCCAACAAACAATATAATTTTCAAATAACAGCCTATTTATATGAACAACAAATATATCAAGTTTCACAATGTTTTCAATACTGTTACCATCTCATCTGGAATAACTTACACTAGACTTTTTTCAGCATTTATCTTCTTAACATGGAGTACTTGCTGCACTGAATGATCAACATTGATGTTCACTGTTGTGAGAAGCTTGTTTAAACTCTAAAGAAAAAATACACAAGATGGAAAACAAAACAAAAAACAGAAAACCCAGCTACAGAGTGTAACTTGGAGTTACCAATAACTGAGTAGGTGCTGTAAGGCAGATACCCATAGCCTGGTCTCAAGCCAGATCAGGTAAGTATTTTACATTATAAAAGGTCAATTGGTACAAGTCATATTTGCATAAATGTTAGAAATTATACAGTATAGGCATCAGGTCCTCATTGCAAATTACAAATCATGATACCTGACAACAATGTTCAGCTAATAATATAATTTCATGGATTTTAGAAATGCAGTGAAACTAGGAATAATTATGCCAGAGTCAGGTACAATTATCTGCAGTATCTACCTGAATACACTGTGGTAAATTAAGGTTATTGTACACCTTCAGAGCATGCTTTTGGTTAAGCAAAATGGTTTCTCGAAAATTCATTGCACCTATTTGCACAATACCTCATTTTAAAGCTTATAAAATTGGATCAAAGGTCTTTTGTTAAATTAATGTCCTGAATTTGTGTAATGTTGTCTTCCAGTCCAGTTAGTTGGCACTCCAGGAATTCCAACTTTAGTGCAATTTAATGAATTTGAAATTTGTTTTCTTTATGGAATGCCTGGAGACATTTACTACAAAAGGATGTCAGCATTTTTTTAAATTTTCAAAAGAACAGCATTGGGAACAGTTTGTGGATTTGTACTAATAATGCACACTTGCAATTTCATGAAAACAAACAGAACTCAATTTCTAATAAAAACGAATTTTGACAATCGCCAGCTTATTTTACTTAAAAGTCTCCAGGAGTCCTATGAAGAAACATTTAAAATTCATTAAATTGCACTAAAGTTGGAACTCCTGGAGTGCCAACTCCTTGGACTGGAAAACAAAATGACACAAAACTTGAGGTTTTAATTTAACACAAAACTTTTGGTATATCCTTGTATAAAATTTCATAAGCTTTATAATGAGGTATTGCTCAAATATATGTGTTGAATTCTCGAGACACTGTTTACCTGAAAGCCAGCTGTCAAGGTGTACAATAACCATAAGTCAGATATTTACAGATTTTCCAAGAGGTTTAAATATTAAAAGAGATAATTGATCTATATTAAGTTTTGTCTACTGTATATTCGACAGTATTTATATCATAATTATTCATGAGCTTGGAATTGGGAAAATTCTACCAATGGCAAATGTATTTTCATTAATTACCACCCTCAAAAGACAACTACACTCTCTGGATACCTTTCCAGTGTTCAAAATAAGCTCATTTTGGGAAACTCAGGTAGAAAGACTTGCCATTATAAGCAGGGCTTAAAATTATGTGATCAACATTTCCTCCTTGGCAACTAGAAATTCTGGTTCAGTCGCCACTTTGGCCACCAGATTTCTCTGATATAGATTATAAATTAAAAGATTAAAGTTAAAAAACAATTTTCTTGCCTCCTATTGTTTCTGTTGCAACAAATATGACCCAAATCACATAAACAAAACCTGTTTACCACCAAAACTACTGACATCTATCTGCTGTACTGTTACACTTCCTACACATTTGCACATAATTCTCATAAAATTTGACAAAGGAAATTTTGCTTGTTCTGTAACATTTCTTGCAATGTTTACCTTCCAAAACAGATATGAATTTGAAGAAAATGGTCTGTGATGTTTGTAATTTGAGCTGTTGACAAAAAAATGAATCAGGGTCAATGCACTTTTTTAAAGGCTCTGAAATATAGTTGATTAATATTATCACTTTCAATTTGATCTTCTTTTCTCCAGTCTTGGGTTCAAAAGATGCTTGCTTTTGGAGTTTGTTTCCCTTATTTTTTGAAATTATCAGCTGGCAAGGGTGCTTGCAGGAAGTTATTATCATTTTTCTTTGTGGCAGTAACTAGTAGCTTACAAAGAGCTCTGTCATTGACAAAGTAAGATGAGGAAATAGCACAATTTATGAAAAAAATTTCTTTATTTCATGTCTTGAAGTCAGGAAAATAATTATAAACAAAAATATTTATTTTAATTAACAAGAGAGATTAATGGGTGGTAAGGTTCTAAAAAAGTACTGTTAAGGTTTGTCTTCCAACACAATTTGCTGCACAGCTGACCTTTTTCCCACACATTTTCTGACCTCCAAAATACTGCACAATATCACAAGCACTGCTGAACTAGCTCCTATTTGATTCTAAAAACTGGTGAACAAAAATTTGTATCTGGCAACTATTTTCCAAAAGGTGACTAAAGAATGTTTTCAATTTGGAGCCCTTTTAAGGCTAAAAATTAGATGGAATTTGAAAACTTGGCAAATAGAAAGTAAAGGTAAGGCTGCCTGTTAGCATTTCTTCAATGCATTTGCAATCTAGTTAAACCTTACTCCAGTCTTGCTTAGCTTTTTTCTCCATTCAGTGTTTTGAAAACTGTTGAAAATTTCCACTATGGCTGCTTGATCCCAGGAATAAGAAAATGCTGCTTGGAACACTGACCATAATTCAAATTCTCCCACTAATGGAAATCATACATTAACTGCAGTGCCAACAGTCCTTTTCTTCACCTTCTTCATGTCATGCACTGCACAATGTGAAGAAAACCTATGTGTCATACTGGTACATGAAATGAAGTCACAAACCTCTGATTTGGAATTTCTCAGGGAATTTTCTGAAAGGAAAAAAAACCCCTTTTTCAAAATATAGTACAAAATATAGTACAAAATGTAATGAAAAAAAAAAAGCAACAAGTTGGCAAAATCCAAACTGCTGGTTATACTGACAAATAGTGATTGTATACAAAAATGACCCCTTCTCTCCCTTTTCCAAATATGTACAATAAGTCAATAATTATGATAGTGAATAGAGGTAAATTATACAGTAGCCTTTACGTACATCTTTTGATGTCTGTTTCGTTAAAATTAAATGCTCAACTTACCAATTTGAAGATTGCAGTTCGCAGCACATCTGACATTGTAACATATTCTTTCAAGTTCACACCTGCCAGTAACTAAATGAAGGATCCACTTGATAAAACTGTGATACCAGTAAAAGAATGATAACTTATCTTTGAATCTCAAGGGCATCACTGCATAGTATTACATACAGGTTCAGGAGTGGCTAGATAAAATAAGAAGTAACAAATAGATGTGAATGTATCATACAAAAGTGACATTAGATTGTCTATTGCCAAAATTACAAAAGCAAGAAACCAGTCCATCAAGCATTTAGGCCCTTTGTCACAATGACCCATATATGATGAAATTGAAACTTATGGAGAATTCTATCTAATAATTTAAAAGTAGTCATGTAACATTATCACAAATTAAAATATCTAATCTGAATCAAATACCAAAATGAAATAATAATTGAGATGCCACAAATAAAAAGTAATTTTCTACTGTACCATAAACCTTACTATAGTCAATAACCAGACAGTTACTGGGGGAGTGAGCATAAAAGGATTCCCATAAATCCTTTCATAATAAATTTCAAATAAATGACAATTTTTAATTTTAGACATGTTTCAGCAAAGTTTGTGCCATCTTCAGTACAGATAAAATCATTAACTAACTTACAAGTAGATTTAAATGTCTATTTATATACATGTATATGGAGCTATGATTTTTAAATTCAAATGCAAATGGACAAAAATTACAACAGACAAGATTATTGAATTATTTAAAGGATTGTTAGAAAAACTGATAGACTCTATGCTAGAATGGTAATTGCAGTGAGTAAATTCCTAATGCTAATTAGGAATTTACTCATTGTTAAGTACTGGTAGTTGTACATTATGATAATAAGATAGTATAGGTGTAGACAGATAATTACAAGGTACAAAGTGGTGAGAGTGAAGGTTTAGGTTGGAAATAGTGTTAATGTGTTGGATTTGAATATTGAGCTCTGGGTTTGTTTTATTAATGTAAAAAGCTTCTTTAAGTTTTAGTTGAAAAACTGGTTTAATTAACAGAATCTAAAATCTTAAAGCAAGATTTAAGATAAAGAAGGAGAGTATAGGTTCTTACAATTGGGTGATTTTTGAAGGTGCTTAAAGATGTGTGAGTTCTTATCAGCAGAAATGTGTTCTTTAATCCTTGTGGTGAGATTACAAGTTTTTTTGCCAATATAATGAGAATTACATCCTACACAAGTAAATTGATAAACCACAAATAATTTAATTTCATAAGGAACAGGATCTTTAAAGCAAAATAAGTTCTTGATTTTGTAAGATCAAAATATTAGTCTAATTTCCAAGTCATGACATAAACGTTTAATGATCGAGGCACTTTAACCTGCGTCGTGTAAGTATTGAATTAAAACCAATATACAGAAATTTATAATAATGGATGTTTTGGGTAGGGGTTTTTTGTTTCGTATAATTGTCATCATTATTGTATGTTTTGATAGTGTTGTTGATGATATGAAAAGGAAAACAATTGTGTTTAAGTGTAAAGATAAGATTTTCAGATCATTTTGGAAAACATAGTCAGTGTTGTTTATTTTGTGGGTTCAATCAATTAGTGCCCTTATTACACCTTTTTTTAAAACTGAAGGAGGTGAAGCTGAAAAAATTCACAAGGAGGCTGGTGCAGGTTTTCTTGTGAAAAATAGATGTATTGTAACCATTTGACAATTTTGTAAGTAATATATCTAGAAAGGGTAGATTACCATTCTTTTCAGTTTCAAAAGTAAATTTGATATTTTTGTATTATAAGTTTAGATAATTAAAGAATAACATGGCATCATTCTCATTATGACATACACAGAAAGCATCATCTACATATCTACAGTAGAATAAAATGTCAGGACTGTTGTAATTGTTAAGCCAAGAACGTTCATGGAAACCAGTGAAAATATTAGCAAGCACTGGTGCTTAGGGAGAGCCCATAGCTACCCCATCAATTTGGTCGCAAAATGCACCATCAAATAAAATAAGATTTATAGCAATATCTACGTTTTCAGTTAAAGGAATGTTAGTAAAAAGACTTTCAACATCAAAGGATATCAAGAATTTGTTACTTAAATTAAATTTTAGAAATTCTTCAACAAAAGAAAATATTATATTGGCAAAACAACTTGTCATCTCACCACAAGGATTCAAGAACACATTTCTGCTAAGAACTCACACATCTTTAAACACCTTCAGAAATTGCCCAATTGTAAGAATCTATACTCTCCTTCTTGCTTTAAGAGTTTAGATTCTGCTAAATTGGTTTTTCAACATTAATAAAATAAACCCAGAACTCCATATTCAAATCCAACACAAAACTATTTTCAACCTATAACTTCACTCTCACCACTTTGTACCTTGTAATTATCTGTCTACACCTATATTATCTTGTTATTATCATAACGTAAAACTACTTAACAGTGAGTAAATCCTTAATTAGCATATCATATGAATCTACTTGTAAATTAGTTAACAATTTTATCTGTACTGAAGATGGCATAAACTTTGCAAGATGTTTATGGCAACAACAACATGTAGATGCACAACTGTTACATGAGTTAAAATCATGATAAATTAAGGAAACAAAAGTGCATGAGCTGATGTTTTCATTTACTCAACCCGGGGCAAAAGCAAAGGGTCATTAAATGACAGGAAGGTCCAATGATTTTCATCCAGACTGGAGCTGCTAAGTGGAAATTACAGTAATGTAGTGCTGTAATATGTTTATTTAGATGAATTCCACTAAATTGCCTAATGATTCTGAGATAAACAACAGACTGCTGTTTCCTGACATTTTCAAAGGTTTTTATTGAGACAAATTTATAGTAAAGACAGGTTTTTAACATTTTAATGCTTAATGTTACTTAACTAAAACACCTTTTACAAATGTTTCTCACAGTTGTTATTCAAAACCCACTATAGATTAGTCTGATAAAATTTTTACTAAATTAATATACTTACATGTAACCTACAATAAATGATATATGATATATATGGTATTTACCAAACTTATGTTATACAGCTAATTCAATTAAGGTTGTCTCTTAGAAATCTAAAATAAGAGATATCATGAAATAAGGGAATATTTTGGTTAAGTAAAGTTCCTTATTACATATACTGGTTAACCCTATCAACTAAACTATGCTGTTATGACCCTAGAGGTCCAGTAAAGGCCATTCCTCATGGGTCCAGTATTATACCTTTTTCCGTTCATTAAAGCGAAAGCGGAGTTCGTTAGAGTGATTGTCATCTTTAATAGTGTCTTTCAAACTTTAAACAATCAAATCATAATTGTGCTAAAAGTAAATTCATTGACAAGTAAGTAAATATTCCATCAAACTGCAGTTCAATAACGTCAAGGTGAAAAACATTAACATTTATGGTATTCCATTAGCGTCAATCAAAATTCAATGAGAAAAATGGGAAAATCAACAAAATAAAATAAAAAGTCAATTAGAGATAATGTGTATATATTGATATATGTTGCATGAGGAAGACTGACAATGTCTACAGGAGAATGGTGCACAAGACATAGCACTTGAAACGTTGTTTCCCGATGTGAGCGGCTAGAGTAAGTGTTATGATGACCGAACAAAGAAGAATACAGAGAATTTGCAGGATAACAGGGGAAGGTAAATACTGTTTTTTGAAGAGCCAGAACAAGACTATATCCTAGAATGCTGGATATGCTGGGGTTCATTCACTCAACTGCCACAAGGATAATATCCAAAGAAGGGAGGATTAAGAGTCCTTACAAACCTTACCTTACAGTATCTTCCTGCAGTATTCTCTCTCTCCTTCTTGGCTCAGTCATTTTAACATTCAGTCTAACCTCACACATGTGAAAACAACATTTTAAGTGCTATCTTGTATAATTGTATGTACAACATATACCCACACGTTATCACTAATTGACTTCTTTATTTTATGTTGTTGATTTCCCCAATTTTCTTGTTGAATTTTGATTGATACTAATGAAATACACTGTACCATAAATGTAATGTTTTTTTACATTGACATTACTGAACTTCAGAATTTGGTTTCGTATTCCATACCTCGGAAGAGGTGGTAAAAACTTAGTTAAATCACGTGTAAAGAAATTCGTTGTCTCAAAGAACCTGTTAATTTCATCGTTATCTACAATGCCAAAAAGATGTCATATTTTCTTTCGAACAAAGACAAAATTCTGGACCTCTCGTGTAGCAAAGTTGTATACCAAGTTTCTTGTCCAGGCATAAATATATCGGTAAAACTGACCATTGCCTCCATAAATGCCTTTCGGAACATAGCACTCTTTTTAACACCAGCTCTGTTGCTCAGCACTTCCAAAATTGTCATAATGCTCAATATTTGATTGACTTGAATAACTTTTACGACCGCCTAACTGATGACAACGTTTCACTTCAAAATGATTCCGATATCAAAAACCTTGTTTTCAATAATTTAAAAATTCTTCATTCCTGTAGGTCCTATTCTCCTAACACACTTCTCATTCTTGAATTGCTCTACAGTACATTAAATTTAACGCACCAGAGTTAAATGTTGGTTTAAAAGCCACCAAAGAACTAACTCTATTTCCTTAATTAGCTCTCACTCTGTTGCTTCACAATCTCTTCCTCCTCTGCTAACAGCTCATTAAATATTTTGTCGCTTCACATTCTTTTCCTCCTCTGCTAACAGCTCATTTATTATTCTGTAAATACATGTACTGTATCCTTTCTGATGATGTAACCTATTCTTTGCGACTACTTAAGGATCATATATACTCAGTGTAATTAGTTGATCTGATGAAGGCCTTGCAATAAAGTTGAAATATTATCGCTACACTTGTCTTATTTTTGAGCTCATATCTTGAGTTATTCACAAGATGCTTATTTTTGGATTATGCTTTGTCTTATATTTTTTCAAATTGTCGGCTGGCAATGGATATTGAACTTCAGTTTAACAGAATATTTAATTACTTGTAAATGAATTTACTTTTAGTGCAATTATAATTTGATTGGCATTGTTGAAGTTTGAAAGGCACTATTGAAGATGACTATTGCTCCAATGAACACTGCTTTTGCTTTAATGAAGGGCAGAAGGTGTACTACAGGAGGAAACCTGAGTACCCAAAGAAAACCTGCAATGTTTGGTAGAGTCAAACTGGACAACACTCTCCTCACATTTGACCAAGGTAACTTTAATCAGAAAACTGCATGCAGCTGGAATCAAACCCTTGGCCTAGTCGCAGAGGTGAGAGACATGTACACTGCCACTGTGCCACCAACAAAACATTACAAAAAATGATAAAGTCTAATTTCACACAATCTCTGCAACTGCATGCAGTTTAGCGGGTGAAATGACTGACTCATCACATCATCAAACAGGTTGTGGGATATACCATTGCTACTTGAATAGACATTCACTCAAGTTCTAAGTTCTAATTCATTCTAGGTTCCTTAACTTTGGCATTCTCTCAAGCATATTCATAATTTTAACAGAATTCTTATTTGCATACCTGTATATAAAACAAAACATATACCAAATATAATCATCTTGTAAAACTCAAGATATAAGTCAAAAAACAAGAAAGAATGTTGAAATGGTTCTCATTTTCATTCTTTCTTTTTTTTTGACTCATATCTTGAGTTTTACAAGATGATTATATTTGGTGTATGTTTTGTTTTATTCTTTTTCAAACTATCGGCTGGCCATGATACCTGTATATCTTTATATGAAAGGCATGCACATACATGTATCTATAGTACACATGAACCAGTCAAAGAATTAGCCAATTATTAAAGCAGATTAAATTATTCTAAACCTCACTAAAGTAAGTAGGCTGATATTGGCAGATTAACCAGTATGTACTGTAACGTTCTAGGGGTCCAGGGTCGTGCTTTCCTGGGAAATATGGTAATCTAATATCTTTGAAATGGTCTTTCCGGTATTCTGATAGTATTTTGATCTCTGTGTATTCATTGAAAATGATTCAATCTCATTGTAAAATGTGTAGAATTCTGGAAGCACAATCAACTTGCCTGTACCAGTTGGTATGAAACTGCAAGCAAGAACACCACCCTGCAATTCCAGGGTTATCCTGGCTCAGATTAACTTTATCAAATTTTCATTTAATTTGCATTAGGCCTAAGACAAGTTTGATGATTGTAACAGGCTTAAGTTACATTAAATACCTAGTGTCTGTTGTCAGACAATAGTTTAACACCGGGTTTTTTAAATAGTTTTTTAGAAATCAACAGGAAACACATTCAGTAAGCATGTTATTATGCTTGGGTTGCTGCACAGTTTTATGACAACATGTACAGTACACAAAAACTTTGAAAGCAGTAAAATAATTGTGTCACTCTAACCAAATATATTTCAAATTTACTACGTTCATTAGTAATATTAAAGATGCATTGCTCTTTCAGATTGTGACATCGTTTCACGCATAAGTAAATACTCAACGAAACAACCAGATGTCTAAGTGTTCAACTAGGTCGTTACCACATCGACTCAGTTGGAGACTACTGTATATACATGTACATTATAAGAACTAAAACGTAGAAATGGAAACAAACAACATTTTCAAATACTGTAAGTCATCATATTTCACCGAGACAATTCACGCTTTACAAATCCAATTTTCATGGCTGTAGAGCTTGTACTATCATTTTTCCCATTATTTTAAATGAATTAACGCAGTATCTCGATCTACTCAAACAGTGTCGTGATTTCGTTCCTATAAACATAGCTACCACAACAACTTGTACTGAATTATCTGCATTATAGTGTTTCACCTACTTGACAGCCCAAAGTTGATGGAAGGATCTTCGATATCTATGAATTCATGAATTATCAGAATTAATATGAATCTTCAATTCATTTGGCTGAATTTTCCTCTCCAAACGTCGAAACCACCGGACTGACCTGAGGTCGGACACATCAGGTTTCTGCCAATGTTTTGTTTTGACTTCTGTGAACCTAGCATGCGATTGGGCAGACGATTCGAAAATCGGCGTATTTTTACCAACGCTATTGGGTTCTGAAATGAAACTTTGTGATTCGTATATTCACAAGGAATATAAAAACTCACGTCCTTACCAGATATATAATTGTTTAACCCTTTGAAGTACAGTACCATACATTACTACACGTACGAGGCTTCGAATGTGAATAATTTCCGAATAACCTGGTTAAGGAGCACTTAACTTGTTGCAATTCCTCCCGGAATAGGTTTGCGCAAATTGTTCCAAGTAATTGCCTATTAGTCTATTCCTTGTCACTCTTTAAGATTTTCATCTTTCTGATTCAGATCACTTATTTCTCGCAAATAATTCTTGAATAATTGCATTTGAAACAAAAAAGTTTTGAAATTGACATCGTGAGAAGCGATTGGTTCATAGGTGTTACGTTTCGACGCCAACCGTTTTAATGATTGACAAGGGGCTGAATTAAAATTGCAATAGGATCCATGGAGGTTCTCCTTTCCCTCGCGAGGGACTGCTCACAAGCTCAGCCAGCCCGGTTAACGGGATATCCCTTAAGTCAATCTCGTCCCCAGAGCCTTCGCCGCGCTCGCAAACGAAGGCTCCAGAACAATCCATCGCCTGAATTGTTTTGATTGAATTGAATTGTTGATGATTGAATTGTTTTTTCTGTTTTCCGTGTTCAAAACAGTCACAAAGCGTAAACCATTTGCGAGCTACCCCCTAACTAACGCAGAACACGCCCCAAGAAAGCTCTCATAGGACTAACTGTTACTTTCGTGTCGCTGTTGGCAACAGTGAATGCGTTCATCGCATTTATCTTTTCGGCGACAAATCCCGAGAAGATGGACTTGTTCCTGAGATCAAAAAATTTAGGGATATAGAAATATGCGAAAACGACAAGTATTGGAAATTTGTTTGCCACAATTGCGCTGGAAGAATCTCGACGCTAAAATTAAAAAGATGAATGATTCCAAGATCCGTACTGCAGTCGACTGCAATATAAAATGAAGGGAGATACAGATCTACATCGTAAAGTCACCGTCTTCTGTACAAGCTAAGAAAAAAAACAACAATGGAAACAGGTATATCGTGGCCCTTGCAAAAAAGATCTTAAAGCATTTTCCCACAGTCATAGACATCGAATATAGTTCCACATACTTTGTCCGCCAGTTATCTTCAATATGCCAAAACCACTTCAGCTGTTATAAAACCGGCCAAGAGCTCTGCCTAAAACTGTACACCCAGAGCCAAATATTTCCAAAGAAGTTGATATACTGTTTAAAAGTGGACTATCATGGGTAGAGGTTAGTTAGAATAAAAAATCATCCTCATGTTAAATGTGAATTTATCGTTTCACATTAGAATAAAAAAGATTTTGAACTTTTATTTTGCGCAAACCACAAAATATACAATTAAGTAAAAAACATGCTCCAGAGACGAACACACTCGATGTAAAAACAACGGCAAGTGTATATACGGGAATTTTGATTTCGACTCTAATAAATTCGCAACGTTGCCAGGATTTTGATGATATATCACTTGCTGTTTACGGATAAAAACTTCCACAGATATTTTATCCTAAACTTTGAGAAAAATAGGATTTTTGAAAACATGGCCAGGAGTCAGAGAGTCTGAGCCCTAATGATGGTGATGATGTCAAATTGGGAACGGAAGTATCTTGGATGCCTATTGATTTGCAGTGCTTTAATCACCGCAACCGTGTAGGAGGCATAGTGATACCTTCACATTGCATTATTTTTTGGGTGTTTGAATACATCAGATCCCGCAAACGGTGTTGTACCTTAGTCGAACGATTCCGCAAGGGCAGCTGAAGCGAAAGCAAGACGCCAACGATGGGTAGACTTGGTGAAATCCGAATGCGCTAAGTGAGAGCCCACAAATGCATAGTAAAGCTGATGATGTTATGCGATTTCAGTGACGGTAAAGCTTTGAATTCTAACCAGCGTTTCGATTTTCGAGAGTACTTTTTCAATTCCTGTCGCCATTTTGACATCTTTTCTCAACGAAAAGTTTTTGCTATTTTTGCTCCTAAAACCCAATTCTTCACTCAGTTTTACTTCAGGGCAACGTCGAAATGATCAATCACTGAAGCATGGTTTTCCGCTGATTTTTATTCTCCCTAGCCCTAGGGATGTTTGCAAAGGGCTTTCTTTGGGAAGAGAAAGCACTCACATGGTGCCAAATCGGCAGTTACCGTGTGATTTTTTTTTTCTTCCCAATATTGAAAATCCTGGTGAAAGAGGCCCATTTTGACGATGTGCACGTGAGCCTCCTAACGTTTCTTCTCCGTTTGACACAAATAATCATTAAAAACGCTCAGCCGAGAAACGCTTAATTATAGAGACGCTTTGAGACCGACAACAACTTTTGCGGTTTCCTCTCATATTTTTCAACCACGGAACTCTCTCCTTTATGGAACACAACATTGCAACTTTTCATCGAAAAAAAGATGTCAAAATGGCAACAGGAATTGAAAAAGTACTCTCGAAAATCAAAACCCTAGAATTCAACACTTTACCTTCATCGAAATCGAAGAATGAAAAGACTCGATTTTCGCTCTTTCCACTCGTGTGTTTTGCAATGATCTCTAAGGAGTTTGTCCTCGCTGGATTTTGACTTTCCAGCTGTGTGTTTTCGATCTAAAACTATTGACAAGTATGCTCCAAGTGTTGACAATTGCATAGACAGCAAATATATCAGTAAATTTTCAAAATAAATTCTTGTTATACTTAATGCTGAACACAAATTTGGCTCATGTGGGAGCTTGGTAAATATCAGACGACTAGTAAAGGTTTGTCAAGCTCGTTATCTCTGAAAATGATTTCTGAGCCCTAGACGAGAATCGAACCCGCAACCTTCTGACCACGACTCAGATGGTGATCTAGGATGCAGGTTCATCATTTCTATTTGGGCACTATAGAGCTTATATTTAACAAGCTCCTACATGAACCAAATTTGTGTTCAGCATTAAGTATTTCAATCATTATCATATCGTGACTTCCGCTTAGGCAGTACATATGACGAACCTGCACCCTAGCTCACCATCTGAGTGGTGGTAGCACAATGGTTAAAGCGTCTCACCGGTCATCAGAAGGTTACAGATTCCCGTCTAGGGTTCAGAAATCGTTTTTGTGAGATAACGAACTTGACGAACGCTCACTAGTCGTCCAAATTCTTCTTATGTTACAATTCTTCAATGTCATATGCCAAATCAGCCAAAAGCAGCCAGTTGAGAGCTCGCGTTTTGACGGGTTCTTCAGTCAGTGTTCTTCATTAATGATGTTCAACTTTATTAGCCACTAACTTAAAAGTAACATCGCAAAAATTCTACCAAAAGCAATGCAGTTTGGCTCAAGGTCTTCTTATATGCCGGCGCTTGATGTCACGGTTGTGTTGAAGTTGAGAAATATGCATCTTACCGGGAGTCGACAGACTATTTTGTAGGAGTTCTCCTGCAGCATGTAGGGAAGGTATATAGCACTTAACAATTGAATAGTGTACTGGCACACAGCTTTCGAATTTTTATTCTTAAAGCCCTTGAAAATCTCCTGTTCTTGTGGCCACCATCATTTGTAATAGCGTCGAATGCAGTACAAAGGCTACAACATAGAATAAGCTTTGCCGAGATACATACCTGCCCAACTTACACGATTTTTACCTGAACCTTAAGTTCCCAGACGCAGTGTCCATGAGCTGTTGAGCCGGAGATATCTTGTCCTTACCAGGAGATGTTCTTAACGCTAGGAGTGCCAGGAAGGGATCTTCATCGCTGCCGAGGGCTTTCTTTAGGCTGTGCTTGACTGTTTGTATGGTTCTTTCTATGAATCCGTTGCTTTGAGGAAATTCTGGACTTGAGGTGGTATGGACGAAGTCCCATTGTTGGGAGAAGAGCTTGTACTCTTGAGATGTAAATTGAGGCCCGTTGTCGCTGATGACTGATTTCGGAATGCCGAATCTGGCAAATATGTTCTTCGT
>JBAHVQ010181735.1:0-13233 GCA_036872915.1 Nanipora kamurai | reverse complement strand
GTTAAATAATATATAATATACTGTCATACTGTATACTGTTCCTGGGTACCAGCACTGGGGGGGGTGCTGGGGTTGCTTGTTTGTAGGAAACTTTGTGGTTCTGCAATGATTGAACATACCATACCATACTGTCACTGCATACCACTCATACCACTGTGCATTTTCATGAGCCATTGCATTCTCACCTTCACTGCCTGCCAAGTTCACAAGACTGGGGCCTTCCTCAGTCCCGTGGTCGCGTCTACTTCCTGATGGTTCATCACGACTATGTTGCCCCGTCTGACATGAGCAAGTTGGTCCAGGCATTCTACAAGCTCCTGTCACCAGTAGATGAGGATACAAGCCTCTCAGAGATGCGGTACTATGTGAACTTCACTTTGGGGGCCACTGACCAGGAACCCATTGAGCCCTTGCCTGCTCAGGACATTGGCCCCTCCCACTGCCCACTGCTAATTTTTTGGGCTAGGTTTTGCATTTCTCTGCCACAAACCCAAATCTCCTTTCCACTACCACTTTTGACCCTCCAGGGCTATTTAGAGCGGCTCCGAGCTATTCCCAAAACTTCAGAGCTATTTCAAAAAAGAACCATTGGGTTTTCCAGAACATGTGGCAGGATGGTTTCCGCTCCCAAGAGGCCAGGAAGAAGGAGAAAGAAGCCTTGCGCCTCCTGAAGGTGGGGAAGAGGGGGAGGATTCCCTATGCAGACCTTTTGGATTCCAAGATGCAAAAGACTCTGAACAGCAGACAGAAGAGGATTATCGATATGACAGCTGCTTCCTTGGACCCCTGGATGCACAGGGCCAACCCCTGTCCTGACTTGAGGAAAACACATCTTTGGAAATAGGAATCTAGAATCTGTCAATCTTGAGGTAGGTTACCCAGGTACACAGTAGACAGTAGACTTTCAGGTTCCAATGTTGGCAAGTTCTTGTGTTGCTTATGTTAAGTTGTTTCTTTAGCTTTTGTTGTGTTTATGTTGTCTGTTTTCTTGTCATGTTTTTTGATGTGATGCTGATCGTGCAAGGGTTGATATATGTTGTGAGGAACCGCTCTAAGCCGCTCAGAGCCATTCCAAGGCTATGCCAAGAAACCGCTCTGAGCTGTTCTGAGCCGTTTCTTTAAAAAATATTTTAGGAATGGCTCTGAACCGCTCTAAACCGCTCTGAACTATTTGGTGTTTTGGTACTGTTTTACTTAGAAATAGCTCAGAGCCGCTCAAAGCCGCTCTGAGCTATTTCTAACACTAAGTTAGGAACCGCTCTGAACCATTCCCAGCCGTTTCTAAACACACCATAACTCACTGGCATCATTAGCATCGTGGTATGTTCTTTCGCTTCATTCATGTAAATAGAAAATATCTTATCTCCTGAGCAGCTGTGGGTTATATAATATAATAGATAACTAGATAATTAGATAACTTGAAGTAAAATGGTGAATCATATCATATCCCTTATCAACCCTTCTCACAATTCAATCATAATCAATCACCATATGACATGTAAGATATGTGACATATGTAACTATGGTTGTTCTTGAACTTTGTAAAGCTTCTCAAAAAAGAAAGTACAGTTGGCTTTACAATTTAAGCTTGAAGTTCAAAGTCAAACACGACCATTGTGGGTCTTTTGACCAGCTCAGCTTCTCTATGTTGAACCATTCCATTCAGAATTATTTCATAATGATTGTCATCAGTCATCATCATCATAAGTAATTTTCAGCATTGTGAATCCAAATCATCAACCACCATTGTTGTCCAAACAACAGGAATTGAAAACATTTGGTCATTGGATGTCAGATGAGACTAGACATGACATTTGATGTGGGGTGGAGGACCAACATGCACCAGCCCAGCCCAAGGACCGAGATGGTATTGACCCTGAGCTTCAGAATGCTGTGGTTGATGTCGCGCGTGCCCTGGCCGATCTTTCCTCATAGTAACATAGTACTCCACAAGTAATGTAAATACTGTAACTACACACTGTGTACTATGTACTCTATGTATGCAATATGCAAGCAGCGATGTGTAACCATCTTGATGTAACTGTAAATGATGTAACTATACATGCAGTCTCTAGTCCCGAATACAGAAGACACTGAATACACTATTGTATTGTTCATAGGGACAGTGGTGAGGAGCCCACCCACATGTTAATATGTTTGGATTCCATTTGCTGTCCCACAACTCCAGGAATTACACATTTACCTGTCCAAGTCCAAGTTTTTGTTTTTACTATAGTTTCACAAGCTGACTGCTGACTTGACAAGTAATATCATAATATCCCATACCGAGACCATGCTAAGGATCCTTTGACAGGAAGGCCATTTCCATGGGAAAGACCTCTGCCCTGACGTCCAATGTCCGCTTCTTTGACTTCAAGCTGCGAAACTTGTTCAATGCCCAGGACCCACACTCTGACAGAGTGGAGTGTAGTTGCCCACAGGTAGGTCTGACAACCAAGGCAACAAAACAAGACTATACAGGCAGAAGAAGTTTGCAAAGCTAAACTTTTGCATAAGGAAACATAACATACTGACCCTAGGTTTTGAGATGAAGGCCTTGTAGACAGATGGAACAGTACTGAGCACCAAGACTTGTACAGGCAAAGCACACTTTTCATGAATTGGAGGACCTCCTGACCTTGCAGGGCTTCGACTTTACACAGTTCACTCTGCAGACTTCTCGGCCAGACAAGAAATCATTCAGCTACACTGATATCAACAAGTTGGCAGGACATGATGCTTTCCAAGTTTGACTGTACACTGTGTCCCAAAGACGTTTGCAATGAAGCGCCCCCCAAGACACACATACATACATACAGACTGTAAATGCAGTTACATACATACATTACATACAGGCAATTCTTTGTTTCTTGTCTGTCTGTTTCAGTCCTTTTTAGTTTTCTCCCTGACTTACTGCCTGACTTCTTTGTGCAAACTTGAGAGCACTTCACAAACTCATAAACACACTGCTCATCCTCTTCTGTTCCTAAATCTACAGTCAATCAATGGAACATATCAATAATGCAAACATAATATGTTAAATAACATATGTATATAATGTTACAGGACACATCATATCAAAATCTAAATCTACAAACATATAACCAATATATAGACGCAATCTCACCTTCAAAACAGCATTGACAACAACAGCAAAACCTCAGTCTCAGGTTCCAAGCATTGCAATTTGATGTTTTAAGTAAGGATCAGGATCCCCAATCCTGTTTGTTGATGAGCTTTCAAATACTAGTTATTCTGAGTCAGTCATTCTACTTGATGTGTCATTTGAGAAAGTCATTGGCAAACAACTCCAGGAGAAGCAATGACAGCAAATGTGCTTGGATCACTTCTGGGTGTTGCACTGGTGGGAGTGATTTTGCCAGTGCGTTTCTCGACCCTGATCTCTCCAGTTTTCAGCAGATCAAAGAACATGCGGCTTCAATCATTGGCGCCATGTCCTTGGCCTGTGCGACAGGACTGTGATCCTGGTTCCACCCTGGTCACCACAGGCAGGTATGATGGCTTCAAGGGGCTGATTTCTCCTGCCAAAGACATCCCGATTGCTGGCAAGTGCCGTTGCTGTGACCTTCCTTTCGTTTGCGGTGAGTGTTGCTGGGTCTGGCATCTTGGGCAGACTTTGCCTACTCGCTACATCCACACCTACTGTGCTTACAACTTTGCGAAGGCTTTGCACTTTGAGAGCCAGGCTCTTGCTGTTGCAGATGAGCTGATGAAGAAGATGGCTGAGGAGCCTGTCGAGTACAAAGTGCTGATCCCATTGGCAAGGCAGCTTCGGGCAGAGCTCCGCAAGTCATTCAATCTTCCTCATTCCCCTCCTCCACCAGCAGGGGATGATGATGTGACTTCATGTGAAGCCACTTCCAGGCATTCTGCCAGCTAGACGTTGAAGAGTAGTATCAGGGCACAGTGAAATCCAATAATATTCCAACTATCACCTACCATGAACCTTGGAGCGAGTGATACTTGTCACTCCTCCTCCTAGTGTATTTCTTGTTTTGTGTGGCCCCAAGCCCAAGCCCTGTAGTTGTTTTGAAGCAACTAGCTTAGACTAGGTAACTAGGTAACTAGGTTGACTAATGTTCAATTGTGTTGTGCCTTTTGACATCGTTGAACGATCTGGCTCTATGCCGTTCTGTGTTCTGCCAAAGGGTTGGCTTTTGTAATTATGGGATTGGAGATTCAACTGGGCACAGGTTGCGCATGTGTCAGGGTCAAAGCATTGTGCAGTCAGTGGCCTAGACAATCATTTTTTTGGTTGCACAAAGTTTTGCTGGAGGGCAGGCAAACCGGTTGACAGTTGACTCGTGTCATTTTCCCAAGCCAAGAGTAGCAGAATTTAGAACCATTGTGACCATTGTCCATTGTCATCGTCACAACATCTCATTTCTGTGTTGTTTTACTCCTCTTCAGGCTCTTCAGCGCTTCTGTGCAAAGGGGGGTTCTTGTAATGTGCCACTCATTGCTGATATGCAAAGGCTGGCTGACAAATGCGCTTGGATTCCTGAAAACAGCATCCTGTATTCAGCCTGCAGAATTGCCCGTGTTGCTTCATTTTGCACCATCCACCACAATAACATTTGTCAAGGAGTGACTGATTGTCATTGGCATTGAATGAAGCAATGTGGTCAGTAAGTTGGCAAAACTAGTGTTTGTAACTGAGCCACTGGTACTGCAGGCCATCGAGTTAAAGCTCAGTGCAAATCATTCATTCTAGATCCATCTAGAATCTCGAGTGAAGACTTGCCATGTTTTGTTTCCATGGGCGAATCTGGTTCAAAAGGGCTATCAGGCTATCAGCCTAACATCCTTTTACACGTTCTGATTCTTGTGGCAACATGTCAAGCATTGGTCCTACATCTCCCCAGCTGGACAAGCTCTTGAAGGATGCTGAGGATTGCTGTGTCCTATGCCGTCAGAAATTCGGCTCACCTGACAAGGACAGTTTGGTCTGTGTTGATATGTAACTTATGTGTAATATGCATGTCCTGTTTTTTCCAGAACATCTCACATCACAACACATATGCTGCAGTATGCATTAAAGTATGCAATTTAAAAGGGCCATCATCATCATCATCCTTCCCTCATCCCAGGGTCTCACCCTTCCCTCCCCCCAGGCTCCACAGCCTACAACTATCATTCGTTCAATCCTTTGTTTGTTCGTTCGTTCATTCATTCATTAATTAATTCATTCATTCCATCATTTTGATTGGGTTGTTTCATTTCATTGAAAATATCATTGAAATGAACTGTGATGTACTGATGTACTGTTTTTGCATTTTCATTAATTGGATCATTGGAGGCATCATCGTTGTCATTGGCCATGCTTCTGATGCTCATAGTCCAGGGTAGTAGCTATGAAGTCATCAATCCCCCTGTAGCTATGCTCAATTGTGCATCCACCTGTCAATCAGAATCATCATCACTGTCACTGTCAACAAAACTCACAGTCATTTTTTTTCTGACCTTGCCCTCAAACTGCATATGTCCACATGACTTCTTTCACAATACTCTTGGCCCCTTCACACTACTGTATTATCACTTATCTTATCACTGATCACTGATCACTATCACTTATCAACTGATCAATGTCAAATGTTTCCTTTATCCACAGTTTTGCAGAAACCAAACCATTCTTTTGGGTCCATTGTTGTTCACCCTATGCCCACACACTGGAGGATGCTATTCTTTCCGCCACTATGGTGGTACAGGCAGCCAAACCTGGCCAAGCTGGTTGCTGTCTGAAATGCAGCTATATACAACGTGGATCTTTCAAGGGTACAAGTCTAGCGGTTTCATCTCAGAAGATTGCAGAGTCTCAGCCTCTCCAGGACAAGTTACTTTATTGAGAAGTTAACTGCATGACATGTTTTTGGATATGTGAAGTGTGAAGATTTTACTTTCTGTTTTCTGTTTGCTGTTTGAATGCTCTTGTTACAATTGTTTATATTGGATTTCGCTAAACCTGGCTGCAACTTCAGCTTAGTTTGCAGTTTTGTGTGCTTTTCCAAGTTGGAAAATGGATGTCAGGTTCGATTCCTTGAGAAGCAAGCATGTGGCCTCGCTTTGCAAGAACCCTATGGCGAAACCACGCCACGAACACATAGACATCAATTTGTACACGGTCAAGCAGGATGAAAGCTACATGGACGTTTGTGAAGAAGCTGGGTTCTGCATTGAAAAGCTATGCTGTTCAGATCCACAAGTTGTCCTAAGTTGGCACCCAATGCTTGTCATGGTCCAAGAATGTACTGTTTTTTCTATGGGTCAAACCCACATCTAGCTGACTCAGCTCCAGCTGTAGGCATGCTGGGTGCTGGGTGCTTTATTCTATTCTATAAATAAAACCATATATCATAATATCATATATATATATATCTAGTATATATTACATATGTAATAAATAAAGTTGCTTGGTTTTTATGTTTGGACAACCTGTTCCAATAACATGAAACAAAACTCCTTTTCGACCCTTTGCCCCTGGCCTCTGACATTCAGAATTCAGGAATACATTTGGCAATCCATCACTGACTATTTTCAAAAGCATGCTCCCGATGACGTGAAAAAACGTTGTCGCAATGTCTCGCAAAAGAAATCATGGCTGGTCAAGGAGTTGCAGGTCAAGCTGCAATTTGAACTTTGGCTTGCTGATGCAAGTGTTTCTTTTTTCCACCATGATTCCCAGAAGCCTTCAAGTGTCTAAAGTGCATTTGAATGTATTGGCCTGGAGTTGGATTTTCTTGGAGGATCAAAACATTGCATTCAAATTCTTGCATGCCCATGATCCAACCTTTCAGATCAGGATGACCAGGGCGTTGAGGGCGTGGCTGTCAAGAAGCACCCAGGTGAGAAAATTCTCAAGATGGGGACCAGGACTTCAGCTTTGAAGCAGAGGCAAGTATTACATGACAGCCGCGAAGAGATGCAAGCTGCTTACGACAAAGCCCGTGATGGAATCCAAGTGGAACATGTAGACCAGGACTGCAGACTCTCTCTTGCTTTGCTATTGATTTTTCAGCTGAGTGCTCCATTCAAGTCTAATACAAGGTCATTCTTCATAAGTTTCTCACAACTGATTTGTTGTTCTTACATTGCCGACATTGCATATCGACACAAAGTCTCAGTCATAGTCATGGCAACTAGTGACATTTCATGTGTTTGAGTTTGAATTTATATATAATATATACAATGTCAATGATCAAGGTTGTTCAGATGTTATAAATCATTTCCTTTTTGATCATGGTGTTTGGTGAGGAGAAGGTAGATGAGGCCATCAGAAAGGCTGGTGAAGAGCAAGAGGAGTCTTCCTCTTCCTCATCCAGCTCTAGCTCATCAAGCTCAGAGTCTCAGGTTGGCTTTGGCAAGGTCGACCCCAAGAGGAAGACAGCTGCCAAGCGAAGGGCAGCCAAAACAAAGGCAGCTCCAAAGCCCGCTCCGACTGTGCCTTCTGAACCACCTACTGGACCTACTGCTCCTAGTGCCGAGACAACTTCTCAATCATCTTGCAAGGCTGAGCGAGTCACTGCCAATTTGATTGAGAGGGCGCAGGCATCTTTGCAAGGCTTGATGGCCATTTCATGCTCAGCTGTTTTCACTGGCTCCATCAAGATCAAGGACGTGGAGGCCAGAATTGCCAAGGCCCTGGATTTTGCTGGCAAGCTTGCTCAGCGCAGCCATGACAGTGAAGGCACAGATGTCGCCAATTCCCTCAACAATGAGGTGGAGAGGGTTCACAAGGATTTGGAGCTTATCCAAGCGATGCAAGAAGACGGCCAAGATTGGGAGTCCTTCCTTGTCCAGCAGTGTGGCCCACTCCTTGCCATGTTCCAGAGGTTTCCTGCTGAGGGCGCATTGCAGTTTGTCACAGACTTGGCCAAGAGATTGGTTGAGGCGAGTCATATGAGTCATATGATATATGCATGCTGCATGCTGGTAAATATACAGTAACACTAAGACTTTAAGTCGATCAAACCCAGGAGAATGGTTGCCCTAGTATTGACTGATAATTGGACACCTCCCAAGGTCCCAAGGTTGACCTATTGCAATTGTAGTCATATTGTAAAATGTCTTGGATATTGCGATATGTGATATTATGTGTGTTGAAGTTCCGGGTCTGATAAAAGGTTAAGACCTGAGCAAAACATGACAGGCACCATGACAAAATGAGTCAGAACAGGTGACAGGTGACAAATGTTGTTGCAGCCTTCACTTTCAGTTTATGTTGCAATGGACCATGGAGGTCATAATTGGCAGGTTTCTGAGTTTCTTGGTTGTTCGGATTTCCTTGGTTGTTTTTTGCTTCCTCCAACCCTCTAGTCTAGAGGCATAGTGACGCAGTAGCAGGCCAAACCAAACCTGTAGTAGCTTTTGATATGATATAATATGTATAGTATAGTACTTACAGTTACTTACATTATACATTTACATATCATATTACATTATACCATATATCATCTATATGATTGTTTATGTTTATAGTTATTGTAGTTGTAAGTTATAAGTTATAACTTATAACATTGATATTATTATGATATGATATGATAAACACTTTCAGGTAGTCTGTAGAGACACCTTGGTTTGGCAACAGCGCCAGAAAGTGTGGTACAGCCAGAAACAATAGTAAGGAAATCAGGAAGGGAATCTGGAATCAACATTTGGAATTTCAATTTTCAACTTTGACGTTGTTTTATACAAATCCAACGTGTCAGTTTCAGGCCAATGCTTCCTTCCAGGGGACGCCCTCCTGTGCTATTTGGCAATTCTTGAGCGTCAATCGCACTGGCTGGGAGGGGTTTGGCCTTGCTTCAATCAAGAACGATGACAATGGCACTCTGATTGCACAGTGCCAGGTGAATGCAATCAACTACTGGATGGACAAGCTGAGGTATGTCACCCGTGAAGAGTCTTGTGAGGCTGTCCTTTTGACTATGCCAGAGCATTGGTTTCTGCCAGTGATTGCAAGGCAAAGGGTGCAGTGCCACTGACAAACCTCATCTTACTTACAAGGCAAAAAGCCAAAACAAAAACCTGTGTCAAGTCATGTGTAGGGTTATGCCAGTTGATGATGTGATATGCTATAATTTATCTTGCATGTTGCATCTACTTCCTTTAAATAACGAAAAAGCACATGTGTAGTTCATAAGGGTCTCTGACTTGTCATTTCATCATAATGCTGGACTTGCTGATTTTTTGTCATGCCTGTGCAGTCGTGCGATTTCCCCAACTCTGCCTTTGACATGGACTCCTTTGGACCCTGACGTCAAGAATGACACAGGCATCAACACGAGGTCACTTCAAGATTTGCAGAAGTTCATTGTTTGTGGCAAAGTTGCCCGACAAGTGGTTTTCTCAAATGATGCCAAGCTTGAGATGAGGGCAGTGTCAGGTGCCAATACCTACTCTGCACGAACTGCAATGGTCTTCAAAAGCAATGGAGCACTAAGGACTAGTACTTGCTGCTTTTGCTGTTGCGTAATTTTCACTCAGCTAAATCTGCATTGAGGAAGAAGGAAAGCGTTGCCATAAAGCATTTGGATGCATTTGGTCCCTTGTCCCAATTTTAAATGTTCAAGTAAATGATGACTGAATGTGATATTCCGATTGCCAATTAGGGCCAATTCCAAATCCAATGTTTGTTTTCTTAGTTGGATCTCCTTAACACCTTCATATTATTCAGTTCCTGCAGTTGACCCACAGGAGCTTGTGGCAGAAGGTGGTGGACATGTGCAAGACGACGCTGGACATCAAAGGTGCTGCCAAGACAGCTTCTGGCTTGGCACACTCCCTCTCTCTTGCAACTAGCATGGTGGAGAAGCTGGAGAGCCCCAGCTCTGATGTGATTGAGAAGTTTCAGGCATTGTCGCCAGTCACAGACTGCCTGAGCCTGCTGTCAGAGATTGAACTCAGTGAGTCTGACCGTAGCAGCAAAGAGTCTCTGAGTGCTGCATTGGACGCCATGAATGCCCAGGCTCCCTCTTCACAGCCTGCTGTGGACAGCTTCGTTGAGTTCATGCGTGATCAGTTTCCAGAAGGCCGTACCCACCCAGATCCTCAGTACTTATTGCTCAGCACCCACCAGGAAGACCTCTTGGGCGGCATGCTTGCGAAGGCTTTCTACACAGGACCTGGGTTCCATTTCCTCAGTTTCCCAATCCTGCAGGCCTAGTGAATGTTTGGAATGAAGCTTCTCATGACTCATTCAGTGATAAATAAGTAAGTGATATAAGTGACTTATTATTGATATTGACGATATTGATACTAAGATATTGATATGGACTTGATCCAATATGAGATGATGATGATCAATGATTATGATTAATTGATGAAGTGATACAGTGATATACACTATACTGACTACAGACTATGACTGTAGCATAAAAGATATGATATGATATGATATGACAATTCTTTATTGGTGGTAGGTGGTTTGGCATTAAATATTAACTATTACATATACTATTGTGTATTTACAATGTGTTATCAAGTTATCATCTATTAAAAATTAACCCATACCTGACCAGTCCTTTGAGAATCTTTTTTACACATACTGTACTGATCTCAGATATCATTTGCCTTGACCCTGCCACATTTAATTCGAGGGTTCCATTGATTCTATTGCTTGTGCAGGACTGCTTCAGAGCTGCATCAACAACAAAGGCACTGCCAAAGACCAGGCCATTGCCTTGATGATGAGCAAATTTATTGCATCATTGGTTGCCTACTCCAAGACCGGGAACCCCTGTGTGCTTGAGGCGTTGAAGCTATGGCATGATCTCACCAAGCTTTTGCAGACTTGCCAAAGCATGACTGGTGATGCCAGCCAATCATCAACTTTGGTGGGCAAGGTGTGTCAGGATGCCTTGGGACGACTGGCCAACTTCATCTCCCAGGGTGGCAAGGAGCACATCAAAGCTGAGGTCCACCAGCATGGCCCCAAGCAATCCTTGGATATCCTCACGAAGGGTTTGTGCCCACCACTCCCTTCTGAGCTGGCTAGGGTGTTTCACAGCTTCAGATCTGCTGTGACCTGGACCGACGAAGCTTTGGATGTATCTGGGCTCCAGGCTGACAACCCTGGGACATTGCAGCAAGCACTTTCCATCTTTGCACAGCTTCAGAACTTGGATTGCACCTTCTTGCAGGGAATCTTGCCCGAGAAAATGGCTAAGGCCATGGCCTTCAAGGGAACCTTCAGTGGTTCGGTGGCGAAATGCTTGGAGAATGTGGATGAACAGCTGCAGTTGGCCAACGACAAACTTGACCCGCTGAGGCCGGGTAGCGTTCCAGATTTTGATTTGGAGATGAATTGAGTTGAGAGCATTGTTTAGACTCAATCTGACATTTCTCTGGTGCTGTCCTTTTGAAGCCAGTCTGTGTGGTGCACTCTTCTGGGTGCAGTGTATGGTTTGGTGTGCAGTGTGGCTTGTTTGCCACTTAGTTTGATAGGGTACAGGCTGCCAACTTTATCATCCAAACAAACGCCAGATCAAACCCCTGTTTGACCTATGGAATGTTTCAAGAGCTTGTTGCCTTTACTGCTGCCTTTACATAATATAGCCTACAACCTACATGACTATATAATATAGTCTATATGTCTATATTCTACAATTTTATTGTTCAATCCAGTCCACCTTTCTTTGCAGGCCCGTGTTGCAAGCCGTTGAGACTTGGCAGCTTGACCCAGTCATGTGGGTCTTTGGGGACAAGCAGCCAAACCTTGAGGATATTACAGCGACCCGTGATTCTTTGACAAAGTCATTGCCCTTGTTGCGAGCGATTCAGTCCACCAAAGGGGTCTTCGAGGACGCCTCATGGATCAATGGCATTTCTGAGAGGATCAAGAAGCTTGAGGACAGGAGTTATCACAGGCAGAACGTTTCAATCATTTAGCACTCAGCACTGACACTCGTGCAAACAAACTGACAGGTGACCTGTTACTAATTAGTTGCTGCTAGTTTGTGAGGCGCGGCTGGGCTATATCAATATAATGTAATGTATTGTCATTTGTCATAGTCATAGTTATCAATCGCATTTAATATAACATGTTAAGAGTTATAAATTATGGCTTGTAACATTATCTATAGTATAATAATACTGTATGCAGCTGCACGGTATTTTTTAAAGAGACAGTGACACAGTTTTTTCTTTAGACAGTCTGCAGTGTACTGTTTGATCTTGTATTGTGCTGTTCTTGTGACCCTACTGTACAACAGCACACACACACACCCAACCATACACTGTGTAACCAATTGTGCTGATTCAATCAGGTTGTTAAATCACAATTCACAAATCACCAGGACCAATTTTGTCTTAATTGTGAAAGTCAAATTGTATCATGATGATTGTGGACCTGATTGGTCTGCAGGCACTGCAGTAGATAGTTGGGAAATCAGTCCATGGCAATGGAACATGAAATGAGTACAGGGTTTCAGTGTCTTTGCCACTCCTGACATTGGAGGAGTTCAGATCAACCTCAGCGCTTGTCATAGCATCCATGGTGACAGCTGATATGGTGATCGATCCTAAGTCCTACCAGAACAAGGCCGATGTCAGCCAGGTGTGGCAGTACATTGCATCTTTGGGCTTGTCCAGAGCGGACTTGGCGCCGGAGTTGAGAGCAAGGCTCGATGCACAGGAAAAGGGCAATGCACAGAAAGCTCGCGGCAAGCGGGCAAAGCCAGAGCAAGATGGTGCCACTGAGGCCAATGAGCCTGAAGCAGGCTCTTCTAAGAAATCCAAAAAGGATGACAAGGAGAAGGCCCATAAGTCCAAGAAGCGAAAGGCTTGAGATCTTTAGCCCTGGGGCCAGATCTGATTCTCCTGAGGTTGGCTGACTGAGCAGCAGTGTGATGAGGTAATGTACCAAACCAGGGACCAGAGTTGTCTAATTTGATGTGTTTGTGCCGTACACCCTAGATACTGAACACCAAATACTGATACTGATACATACACCAGTACAAATCAAAACCTAAATTGTAAATAAGAAACCAAGACCAAGACAAACTTTTTGGTGTTGAGTGATAAGATGCTAAGTGGTTGTATCAGCAGCTGGCCTCGCTTTTTGATCTAGGGATTTGATCGGGTAGACACTCGATGGTCACCGTGCTGTGGAAGTTGGCCTTAGTTGTGGCCTTCCTTCGCACACTGATCAAACTGATCATATCACGGTGCTTAGCAGTGTGATCTAGCTGGGTTGATGCGAGGAAGGAAAACACT
>JBAHVQ010181715.1:0-16225 GCA_036872915.1 Nanipora kamurai | reverse complement strand
ATTTTATGCTCGGATGGTGAAAAGAAGTGTAGTGGAGGTATCTGTCGGTATGTGTAGGTTTGCGATACACAGTGTGATTCAGAGATCCATCAGGCTTTACCGCGAGGAGCATATCCCAAAACGCAATGGGGTTGCTCTCATCTTGTATTTCCATCGCGAAATTAAAGGCAGTAAAATAATACGTGGTGTACCACAAACTATAGATAGTATAAGTGAAACTTGTTTAGCTCACATTTTTTCAAATCAATTCGAAAGAATAAAAGGAGTATATACCCTTTATAATGGCCTATATTGTAAATGAGCTAGCGTAGTTTGGAGAGCAGACCACATGCATTCAAAATTTTTACACCACACGCCAGACTAGTACATGTAGATGTCTACACCAAGCTTATATCCATCTTGGTCATTTAATTGACAATTGTGCTCTTAAACCTTACCGTGGGACGAACATAGTATTCCATGGTTTTGCCATCTGTTCTTAATGCTTCTAAATTCGTCATCACAACAAGGAGACCTATCTCCATTTTCAAGAGTACAGCGATTCTTGTAATGACGCCAATCTTCATAAACTTCGATATAGTAATCCAAGCAAAAGCTTGAGTGAACCATGATGAATCTTATCATTAGAAAACCTAACGGGAGGATAATTAGTTTAATAGATGTTACTTTCATCATCAGCAATCTTGTTTCACTGCTTTTTCTTCAGAATGTCAATAGATCTTTCTGCAGTCAATCTGAAATCGGCAACATATCCTTGATTAGTAAAAAATTAACATAGTTGTGTATGCTGTAGTTCAATCCTAGCTTCAACTTCAATTTTTGTAAAAGATTTAATTTATTTAACTGGGTCGACCTTTTTTTTGACCTTAATCTGACGGTGACTTTGCAATAAAGTCGAAAATTTACCATTTGCATTTTTGTGTCCACATATTAGGTTTCTAAGAGGTCCTTGTTAGTCAGCTTTTAACTTGTTTTATACTTTTTCGCACAGGTTTTTGAACCAGTTTAACCTTTTTTGGCCCGTAAATTTTTGAACCAGTTCAATTTTCAAGTATTGAACTGAATTTTGTCATTCCTACGCCACTGATTACTCAAACGAAGCATGGTTTGGTATTTTTCAACTTAAATCTCGTTAAAAAATTCACCAGGACTAACCGCCTATCTTTAAAACAACATACTTAAAATACTTGCGAAATTTTGCTAATTACGACAGTAAAAAATTCTTAATAAAAAAATTCAAAATTCTTTTCTCCTTACTTACAAACCCTACGCTGACGCATTTGAAGCTTGTACAGTAAAGCTTGTGGCAGCGGTGTAATACAGCATTCGTGGGAATAATTACAGATTATGCAAGGGCCGCTTGCGGCCTGAAGTATAATATGAATGATATGAAGATAAAGGAGACGAGATATCACAACGTAATGCCACTTTATTTCACCCAAATAGCGATACAAAGAATAACTTTAATATAAACCTAACACAACGTCACATCCTCTCGAAACCCTTTGCGCACTCAGCTTCTTCGCCATTTTATTTAAGCACCTGAAAAGCAAACAAACGCAAAATGTTAACTTATCCTAAACAAACAAAATTCATGAGCTCAAATTTCTGAATACCTGGGAGGGAGTGGGTGGGACATTGTTATATCTCCTCTTCTTTATCTTCATATAATTCATGATACTTCAGGCCGCAAGCCGCCCTTGTATAACCTGTAATTATATTTCAGAACATACGCCTTGATATAACAATGTAAGTTGCTCATGAACTATTGGATGATGTACTCAAAATAATTTGCATAATCGGTTGACTATAAACCGGTCTGTAATAAAATCTCTTAAACGTGGAGTCTGTAGTTCAGTCAGCTATTGCAAATATATCCTTAAGAGAACAGTCATTCCTAACAGCAGCGGAAGATGTGGCACTTCGCGTTGAATGAGCCTTAAAAAGACTTTGTAGCCACTCTTGGCTCTTTTAGAAATTCTACAACCCGACGACGGAGAGTATCTGAAGTTATGGGCTTATGGGGTCGAATGTAGGATAGCAGTAATCGATTAGGTTTTGAACTGTCTATTTGTGGTCGGAATTCTTTAGTACGTTTTTCGTATTCCTGAAGACATTGTACAACACAAAGATTGGGATTTCTGGAAAGCTGGCACGAAAAGACTTCTTGAAACCCTATTGAAAACGAGGTTTTTTAACTAGTTCCGGTAACTAAAACACTAAGAAAACGTCTAAAGCGAAGATCATGAGCTACAACTTCCGAAACCCGTTCCAAATAGGTCATGGCTAACAAGATGCCTCACTTTTGTGACAAGCATTTAAGTGACTAGGCTTCGTTATTACCTAGGGAATTCATATAATTAATCACAATTTGGATATCCCACGTAACGGAAGAACGTGGAAACGGTGGTCGTGAATTGAACATTCCTTTCAATACTTGACATACTAAAGGATGTTCATCCACTCTTAAATTGTCGATTGGCGGATGTGTCATAGAAATGGCTTATCGATTAACATTCAAAGCCCGGTAAGCTTTCCCACATTCAAATTCGAAGGTTAGAAAATCCAGAATGGAAGCTGTATCTGCACAAACTGGATTAACTTCCCGTTCACAACACCAGCTGGCCCATTTACGCCAAGCTGAGGAATAAGAGCCTGAAGTACTTTTTCTCCATGCAGCGAGAAGCAAGTTTTGAGTTGATTTTGAAACGCCTGCTGTTGTGTATGATTGGCTGATACTAGCCATCCTGCTAACTGGAGATTGGTTAATGGATGCGCTAGTTACCAATCGTTGTTGTCGATGAAGACCCGGGACCTCTTCTATATTTAAAATCCCTGGGATATGTTGGGCTACGAGCACAATCTGGCGTTCGAGACACCATTCCCAAAGATCTTTTGCTAGTGAGACTAGAATTAGAGATTTTTCTCCCTCATCTTGTTGATGTAGGGCGCTGCTGATGTGTTGTCCATCAACGGTCGAACCCACATTTGAGCCTTGTTCTTTGTGAAGGCTGTGAGGGCAAATGCTCCTGTTAGTAGTTATAGACAGTTTATATGGAGGTCACGATAGGGCAGTGAAGTAGGCATCCTTCAAATCTATTTTTACCAGATAGTCGTCCTTTTTTAGTAGGTCTCGGAGCATATGAATATTTTCCATTTTGAAGTGTTCGTACTGCACAAATTGATCTAAGTTCGATAAATTTATTACTGGTCTCTGATCACTCCTTTTTTGGGGGACGAGAAATAGGCTGCTGACAAACCCATCCTACCTTTGATTTTCCACAACTGGGTGGACAGTCCCTTTTTTTAACAGGTCTTGAACCTCGTTCTCTATTACGTTTCTTTGCTATGGGGTATAAATAATGCCCGAGGGATACCTTGCTTGATATGGGGGGTTTATGAAGTCTATGTGATAACCCCCTATAGCTTCGAGCACCGAGGCGTCCTTGCAGATTACCTGCCAACTGACTAGATAGTATTTTAGCCTGCCTACTAGGGGCAAATGAGTTAGGTTCAATTGTTTTAAATGTAAATTTATGCCTGCAATATTTTGAACTGGCTGGGTGCTTACCTGCTTTACTGTTGTTGGTTGGGTGTGGCAGTGGGCTGGTAGCCCCTGCCCCAAGACCCTCTGGAACGGGGGTGACCTCGGCTGTAACGGTTTCTTGGAGCTCCTCAAAATGCACCAACCTCTCGATACCCTCTGCTCCTGAAAGGGATGGTGCGGCCTCGAAAAAACATGGGGGCTTTACCACTATTAGATGCGTGGAACAATGTTTCCATTTCTTCTAGCCTTTCTTCAAACCCATCACCAAAAAGATTATTCTTGGCATCAGGAAACTCTTTAGCAGCCAAGAAGATAAGAGTTCTTTTGGAATAAATCTTTGTCAGGACTAAACTCGCCTCTCTTTCGACAAGAGAGCAGATGCGTTGCCCACTAAAGGTATGCTGTTGTATATTGCATTAAGGAGCCCTTTGACTTGCTCTTGGGATAGTGTTATACTGCTTGCTTCATCAGATTGATCCAAAATCAGGTTTAAATGTTCATAGGCAAATGATATAGGACCTAAAATGTCCAGAAATCTATCTTGTATGAATCCACCGTCCTTGTCAGCCTGCTTTACGCCTGATACAAGGCTGCGTAAGTAGTTGTCTGAGGTCAGAGTATATGTCCCCTCCACGTCCAGTCTAAGATATTTTCGACACATTCTCTTTCTGTCGAAAGGTTGTATTGGTTTGCGCAGAGATCCAATCAAATAAGTCGGTTCCGGGCTTGTGTACCAACGTGGGACAGGCGAAGTCAGCTCATCATCAAACTCTTCGATCTCATTCGGTTGATCTGCCTCAGGATAGTCATTCGGACGTCGCCGCTTTGCAGGCGTTTGCGAGTATAAAATTTCCTCGGACACTGATTGTTCATTTGTCCGTGCCATTTTCTGGGCCTTGGTCGCCTCGGCATCAATAATTTGAACTTCTCAATAATGTGAGGAGACTTGGACTATCCTGAATTCGATCTGTTTGAGGCCTTGTCAGCCTCTTCGGATGGATTTGTAAACGCTGATCGAAGCAATCGTAGCGCTTCTGGATCAGCAAATATCGATTTGACTAAATTTGAAACATTGGAGTTACCTTCCTCTGCATGTCTGTGAATTGCAACTTCGTGGATGCTGTCAAAATCTGATGGATTCTCCTTTCTGCTTGGTTGATCAGCCATGCCTTTTCATGAGCGAAATAAAATGGCGAAGAAGCTAGGGGCGCAAAGGGTTTTGGGAGGATGTGACGTTTTGCTAAGTTTATATTAAAGTTATTCTTTGTATCGCTATTTGAGTGAAATAAAGTGGTATAACATTGTTATGTCGAGGCGGCTGTTCTGAAATATAATTTAAGTTATTTAACTTCAGTGTATGCTTTAAGATTAGATTAATGAAGGAACACCGAGAAAAATTGGATTTCTTTATTCAGATAATCAGTTTTGAACATTTATACACCCAAACCTACGCATCTGACCAAAGTAAATCAGCCAGTAATTTTTACGGTCAGCTTTTCCAAAATTTATAAATAGAAATTTTCGTAAGCATTTCAAATTATTTGATGATATACCGACGAATATACTTGATACTATTTAGACCCTTTTTACGATTTCAACTGATATTTTTTGACATTTTACTTGACAAAATACCAATACTTGCACATGTATCCGAGTCTTGGTAGCTCAATCATTGGTCATCAGAAGATTGCAGATTTGATTCTCGTCTAGGAATCATAAATCATTTTTCTGAGCGTACTGAGCTTGACAAATCTTTGCATGTCATCTGAAACTATACCAAGTTCCTACATGCTAGAAATAGCGTTTAACATTCAGAACATTTTCCCCAATAAGGAGACGGGATGGCCCATCAACAGGAGATCCTTCCGATGTCCGATTTTATACAGAACCACCCAATACAAGTATCTTTTGTTTCTTGTGCGAGTGGCTTACTGTGAAGGCTAAACACATGCAATAGTAATGTGGAGGAAAGCGAGATAGCGAGATTCAAACAATGTGCTCGAGTCAAACAAGCTAGGTTCCTCAACAGCTTTTTCTCTCGAGGCAGAATTTTTCCTGTCCAGAAGGGGCTGCCACTTGGCTTGCTTGGATTTGATGTAGCCTTCTGATTTAAGGAGGTTCCTCACGGTAACTTTTAATAAGGGACTGGTAACTAAATATGGCGTGGTACGCATACGTAGATCGTAATCTTGCCGAATACTTATTCTATTACGAAAACAGTGTCCGCTTCGGTACGAATGTCATATTTTTGGACGTTTTTTTCGGTGAATTTCTTTAAAACTTTGTAAATAAAGTAAACAGATCAAGTGCAACAACATAGCTAAATTTCAAAACTTTTTTGATAAAACAGACTTTTTTAAAATCAACAATTTCTAGAGCACAAATCTGTTCAGACAACCTGCCCTAATATTTTGCTGCGTTATTCTTCTGCAAAGAATTCGAAAAAATTGTCTTCTTGATACCGATTTTCAGAAGATTTCACCCAAGAAAACCGAACATAGCGCATCTTAATTGTGATA
This sequence comes from Nanipora kamurai, assembly GCA_036872915.1. Taxonomy (NCBI): domain Eukaryota; kingdom Metazoa; phylum Cnidaria; class Anthozoa; order Scleralcyonacea; family Helioporidae; genus Nanipora; species Nanipora kamurai. The sequence goes on along the minus strand of JBAHVQ010181715.1, from coordinate 10,159 downwards.
ATCATGAAAATATGTCAACGTTTCATAGCTCTTGTTACCATGGTATCATTAGAAAATTGTACAATTTGACAAGTATCTCATGTTTATGAAACTTCTTCTGCAATCAGATAAACTTTGCTTAAAACTATTTTAAAGATAGAAATGTATATAAATAAAGGTCTTACTAATTACAACTGGTAAAAATAGAAACTGTAGGTAGCCACCTTAAAATAACACCATACCTGGTATCCAGTATGTTTGTCATGCGCATGGAGAACTCTCATGTCAAAGGAACTAGCAGTTTCGATAATCTAGAGAAGTGGCTAAATCAGGAAAACTCTTCCAAACTGTTTCAAGAAAACAGAATCCCAAGGTCAGATGTATCACTAAAAGTTTGAAAGTTTTCACAGCAACGCCCAGTGCCATGGATATACTAGGTGTTTTGGACTGAGTGCAAACATCACTACATATTTAAAGTTTTTACTTCAAAAACACAAAGAGCAGTTGCTTACGTACCTCCAGGCTACGAAACATGCACGTAAGATGTCTTTGTTGTTGAAAATGGTGGATTTTTAAAACTTATTGGATCATATGATCACGTCATGGCAGACAGGGAATTTAAAAGGAAGAAGACCTCCATTCCTTTGTATACCACCAAGTCGCGCAGCATCAAACGAAATGATGGATAAAGATATGAAAAAGACATCTTTAATAGCAAATGTGAGAATTTTCCTGGAGAAGGCCATTAGATCGAAAGAAAATATTTAACATTATGCAGAATGAACTACCCATCAAACTCATTGCACAAGCAGACGATACTGTTAAAGTCTGCTGTGCATTTTGCAACTTACTACCTCCCTTATGTGGCTAACTAATTCAGAAGATGAACACGTATATTCATGTATTTTTGTTCGTTTTATAATTGTACTGTGATTTGATAGTTGCGGTAAAATAATTGTAAATATATACAGCAATATATAGTAAATAAGTACAGTCGAACCTGCATTAAGCGGCACCGTATCAAGCGGTCACCCTTCGTTAAGTGGTCATGTGGCAATGTCCCGAAAATTTCATAATATAAATACTATTTAATGGACCTTCATTGAACGGTCACCTCTATTAAGCGCACGCGGTCACCTTTTCCAAGGTCCCAAACTTAATTTTTCATTGTTTTTAAACTGTATTAAACGGTCGGGGAAAGTAACTACAGCACATAACGCAATATATAATTAAATCTTTGTTCGGGAACATGTCAAAGTCTTTATGTTTTGTTTATCTCATTACTCGAACTTCCGTAATCACTTATAGTGTCAACAGTATTTTCTGTTCGTGTGGACGTATTATTCAAGCAGTTTAAATTTTTCTATCGCCAACTTTCCCTTCAGCCACTGACACGAAAACGTATCTCCATGAAAGTGATACTGGCACGGAATTTCTAAGCCATAACCACCTTCTCTGTTGACACGCTTTCCTTTGACGATTACTTTACCAGAATTTGTCTGCCGTTTTAAAAACTTTGTCAGCCATAGTGCCATAAGTTTTGGGACATGTCCAAGTACATCAACTTGAGACACAGTATCCTCAAGGTCTGCGGTATTATCAACTTGTTTTGTTCTTACGATTGCAACAGCGTTTTCATCTTCCTTGTTGTCTGGCTCACGCTTAACTGAATATTCCTCGTCGACTTTTGGTTCCCAGTCGTCTATGTACGCATGATATCCCCGGATGAATGAACTAACTCAAAGGGTTGCTCTATTTCTTTTAGTGTAATTTACTTTAGTCTCAGACTCTGCAGTATGCATATTTCTAACCAGAATGTCGGTAGTGTTTTCGTAAAAATGAATCAGCTGGCAGATTGCCCATATCGGGTGTCAAAATTTCACGACACTTCCTTATTTCATGTTTGGCCAGACGCTGTCTGGTTTGATAAAATGCTTTTGTGACGATGTCATAAGCGCTGCGATGGATTTCTGTCAAAGTTGCTCGGAAGAAACAAAATATCGATGCTTACTTTGTCAAAAACCTACCTGCAATCGCTCAACTAATTGTTCGATTGCCGCATCCGAAGAATTACCTGGATGGAAAGCTGGTGTAACAGTTGGCATATGTATATCCTGTGAAGAAAGTACTGGAGCTGTTGGCAGCAAACGAAAAAAAATGTGGACTTGAAACGCAACACAACTGTGAAACAAAAACCCCAAGCATCTAAACCGCAGGCAAAGAAAAAGCGCAAGTGTTTAAGCCTTCAACAAAGAATGGAAGTTGTTAGCTATTCGAAGGACAATCTGGGCAGAGGATATAGAAAAACAGCCGACCATTTTGGAATAGGCAGAACGCAAGCACAAAAAATTATTAAAAATAAAGATACTTTTATCGCCTCGTACGAAAGCAACGTCAGTCCACTTCAACAGAAAAGAATCCGTGTCGGAAAGTACACCAATGTGAACGAAGCGCTATGGGACTGGTATTTGATGCGCAAAAACTCGAACATACCCATTTCGGGACCAATGATTCAAGAAGAAGAAGCTCTCCTAATTTCTGAAAAATTAGGAATCATTGGGTTTTCTGCGTCGAACGGCTGGTTAGAGTCATTCAAGAAACAGTACGGAATCTGCAACCGTCCGTGGCCGGAGAAGAAGCTGACGTTAGAACGGAAACTGTTGAAAGTTGGTGTAAAAGAGCAAGAGAAATTACTAGAGGATGGAAACCTGAAAACAATTGGAACATGGATGAGGATGGAGCCTTTTGGCGGGGATTACCTGAGAAAACCCTGAGTGAAAAGGAAAAGCGTTGCAGCGGTGGAAAAAAAGCAAAACAACGGAATTCGTTAATCTTCCTTTTCCTCAGCCCTGAAGAAAAGGAAAATTATTTATTATCATTTAGATATATTATTATGATTTCCCCGAGGGTGCCGCTTAATACAGGTTCGACTGTAATAGAATTTAAAGGGATAGTGGTATCTTATAATATTCTCACAGTATTCAACAAAAAAGTCAAACTGCACAATCATGATATCATATTCACTTCAAATAATCACCATTATCAAAGATTAGTGGTAGTTGATGATGTGAACACTCAGTCCATCAAAAGTGCAAACCGATATAATTTTTCATTTACATTTGAACTTGCGAGCATCAGATATACATTTTTAATCATCTTAAACATCTTGCAGAGATTTTCTCTTAAAAGTAGTTGAGCATTAACCACAAGTAATAAACCATTATTATAAAGTCAAAATGATGAATTTGTTATTAGTTTATGGTTGGTACACAACCACCTGGTGATTAGTTGGTAGACTTTCACAGTGTGGTACCACGTGTTTATAAGGGAGGTCGAACGATATTGTGCGTGGCCCCCATACATAAAATGTTTGGGGAGACAATGGCACATTCTAAAGACTGAAGTGAAAGGTTTCGTGGGATGCATTTTCAACTGACAGAAACTGCGTCGAACCGACATGATTTGAATGATAACGCCCGGGTTACTCTGTGCGCTTACAGTTATTCAGACAAGACACTTTCAAACTCCAACAACGAGTTGAGTTGTGTGTTCTGACTACTTCATCCCAAGCAGCCTGAATGCCGGTTCAGTAATGAACTCTATAGAACAACTAAAATATAATTAGCCGAAGCAGGAATAAAAATAACAACCATGAATGAATACATGAGCGACTAAGATAGATAATATTACAAGCAATTGAGTAGTTGTGGCAAAAAGTATAGCGGGATGGCAAAGCCAAACCTAATCGAGAGAACGGAAGGGAATATTAAAGACAGAGAAACAGACCAAAAGTTCGCATTGACAAAAGGGTTAAACGACTCATTAAAGGCCAACTTCCGACTTTGACTGGAATCCCAAAACCAAGATCCATAAGAACTGCATTATATAGATCTGCGCGTCAACACTCAACGAAAAATTTCGTTCTTCGTATCGGCTGACACGTTCGTTCTCTCGAATGATAAACTCTACTTAAATTTGCTGGGCAGTATTTATGTTATGATAGTAACGTTTACATGCAGTTGTAGCTATTAAGCTTAGTTTCCACTACGTGGAATTTTCCGCGCGCACTGTTTTTCTCTTTTGTCTTATTGGCTCTAAAGAACCCAAGAATTCTTGAGAGCCAATGAGAAACAAGAAAAAGACAGTACGCGCACAAGATACTGACTAGTGGAAATTGGGCTTTGTAGTTGCTGAAGGCTAAAATGCGTGACTGATTAGAGGAGGACAGTAAATAAGTTGGAGGAGGATCTTAATCTTGTGATCGACACCTGCAAAGTGTTCCTTGAACTTTGAGTTTATGAAGTCGTATGACGAAAAGTTGTGTCTATTAGACAAAGGGCCTTCTTCGTTTATATTGTTATTACAAGCACTATTGTGTCGGTCAGCTTTGTTCAATCTGTAAACCGCCCGTTTATATATAAATATACAGCTCAACAGGTTGGTTCTGTATTGAAATCAGCTCAACTACTTGTTTGTATAAATAGCTCAACTCTTCGATTCTGCTGTTTAATACGGGAACAAAGTCTTTGCTCAGCTTTTAAACAAGTACAAAGCGTAATCATATGCTCAGACTGCTGTCAATACAATATGGATACAAACTCAACCTAAGAGACTGCCAGCTGCACCAAGTTAATCACATTTCGCATTTGCTAGCCGAGGTGTTTGGTAAATTCACTTCACTAAAATTCAGTTGCACACAGCCCTCCTCTGCCGATCTGACAGGTCATTATATTAAACATCTTAACAACTCTGGCCAAATAACTTGTCGAAATGTTTTTTTCATGGTTAACCTATTCGCTCAACTATCTTAGAACTCGGCCGAATTACCTTGAGTAAAGTAACAAAGAACGCACCTTCTAAAACGACCCAAGACGAAGAAAAGGCAGGTAATCTCCCTCACTCCAGCACCTTAAAGCTCAGTCATATGGTTCACTCTAGCACTTGATGTGATCAAATTATTCGCCTTTAACTTAAACTGTGACAAAATTACTCGCCTTTTGCTTTTTACCTACTGCTAAATTGTTTCCTAAACTCTCCAATAACTCGATCGTCTTCTTACCCGTTGAAGGGAATCTTGTCGAAGTCAAAAGCTCAAGGAAATAAAGAACGCCTAAAGACGGTCAAGTCCTTCGTAACATGTAGTTGCGAGAACTTAATTTCTACTTTTAAGGTTTTCTAAGGTATGACTCCGCCCCGTTTGAGAACGAGGCAAAATACAGCATAAAATTGTGCGATAGCAACATATTTTCCCTTACTGCATTAAGGGAAAAGTATGCAATGATCCTTAATGCATAGTGCTATGTAAGACCTGTCAACGGACTGCTGCAACTGCCAAACAAGAAAAAAGCACAACACTCTCATCCCGAAATATAAAAACCTACAGAGTTTCGAATTCACGCAAGGTGGACTGCGTGAACTGAACGTAATTAATGACGGATCAAAAAGCTTACTCCATGTAGCAATATTGCAACTTGGCTCAGTTTCCAGGCTTGAGTGCTTCGATAGATTCCAGTCCTCTCAACAAAGCGTGAAAGTCTGAATCAATCAAAGCAGACTGAATGATAAAAATTACAAGAAAGATGAAAAGATGTACGAATGCCCAGATGCAACTGTACGAATGAATTTGAGACCCACAATAATCTACCACATAAGTTCATCTGAATACTCTTTAGAATTTTAGATTTAGTCGCACTGAACACATGCTATGTAAGACAGTACTTCTATCGTTTGAAACTAAACAACTACGTCAAACAACTGCTTCGAAAACGCACAAACAAAGATGGAAAAGTTAAGCTGGTTGAAATAGTTAGAATGAAGGTAGGTAAAATATTTATATATTATGTATTAAAATAAGTCTTACATGTGTATATCAGAATTGAGTTATCACGATGCTACGAGTGTATGTAGCAGAATTACAGCGAACTGCAAAATCCCATGCAAGTAGACAGTTTCAAAAGGTAAAGGATAAAACAAATACCAAAAAATACGGACGTTTTGAGAACCCAAGGTCTGAGTCAGCATAAAATAAGACAAGGACATAATTACGACGATATATTGACTTTATTCCAAATTTATTGTCAATAACTTTGAAACAGGGTCGAAATATGATCGTAACTATTCTCACATCTTGTTAATAAGAACTCACATCCTTTTTTTATTTTGCGTTTTCAAGGTGCAATGAAGTACACCGCAAGTAATAATGCAACCTAACACATCTTTGTTTTAATGTCAGCAAAGATTAAGTATGACAACACAAATCAACCCAAGATGTGTCCAAGATTTCGTGAAAAGTCATACGAAATCGACAAATTGCCCTCAGGGTTATCTCATGCTTCCTTTGAATGCTACAACTTTGACGACGACCATGCCTTGACTGAAATCAAACGTACTATTCGAGGAGAATGAAGTGTTAAAATCAAACCTGACTAAGTATGTTGAGACACAGTTTTATCAACAACAACTTATTCTTACTCTTTGTATAATTCTGAAAAACAAATGCATGATATTATTCAAACACTTCAATAAACTAACGATAAAATAAACATTCTTTACTACAACGCGTTTCAACGAGTCATACAAGCAATTCATAATCAACTTGAAATCTATTTACAAGTCCTAAAGAATCTTCTATTTTAACTTCAAAGACAACAACGCAAAGTCTTCAAAGCAACACGTCTACTCAAAAAATCAGGTACTCCTGGTTTACCGGTAACACTGACAAGAAACGGAGAGTGTAAGATGATTTGATGTTGATTTGAATCGCGAGAGAGTGGTTCTGTTGACGAGCAAAGGATACATCAAGATGAGTCTAGTCTTGAAGAGATTGATCAAAATGGAGTAAGCCCATAGGCAGAATAGTAGAAGCGAGGTCGACATGTTTGCATATAGAAGTAGATCGACCTTTTTGATCTCTTGCATAGGTGTGGATTGGAATAAATATTCCTAAAACCCGGCGTGTTCTCTTCGTTCAGACCTGCCCCTAGTCGACGTGACAGTATAATCGCTTTAATTTCACTTACTAAGTTTTTTCTTTTGTCCTTTACACGCTCAGTGAGGGGAATATGCAAATATGAGCCTCGGGAACAGCTGACTTGGTAACTGTGGCCAAATTTTACTTCTAAACTTGTACAGAGTGTCCCAAAATAAATGCTTCAAACTGAATTTTTGAAAGTTGTTGGACAAGTTCAGTTCAGAGGTAACTTCAATTTAAGAGCTCTAACTACCACGTCGATGTACAATATACTGAAAAATTTGCCCATAATATAAAATAAAACCAGTGCTTTCAATATTGTATAACTACACCGTTATGCTCAGCCTTTTACAGAAGATTTGCTTGATGGAAGGCACTTTTCTGCAACCTGTATATCTAGAGAAAATTTGATCTCTAGAAAATCTTCGATGAATCTTTGAACAGCTTTGCGCAGTAATTAGACAGTAGTTAAATGACGTTATTAGTTTAGTAAAGTTCTGAATATCAATTAAGAACCCATTAGTTATTAACAGAGAGTCATTAGTTATAAATGACATTACTTAGCAAGATGGACGAGTTAATGTCAGCAGACCTAATTCAAAATTCAGGCCCCACAGACACTAAAGAGAGCTCATCTGAAGTTTTTATTAAACGTCAAGCTAATTTGTAAGACGTTAGGGATAATAAGTTTGTGATAATAAGCTAAGTTATGAGCTTCACGCTCAGTAATGCACGCTAGAAAAGATTGTATAAATAATCATTTAAAAATTTAACTCTCGCTCCCCCCTTCAATGCGGTTTGTAAATTTATGGATGAAGAGGTGAGGTAAAATAAAACATATTCCGAAGAATAATGTCACCTTGAAAACTCAAGATATGAGTTAATGGAAGAGAAAATATTGTTGAAACTGTGATATTTCGACTTTATTTCAAAGTTATCCTCAGACCGAATGATATTACAATAACATGCCAGAGTCTATATGCAGGAGCTGTGATGATATCATCGATACGGAGTTAGGAAACACTACCGGTAATCCCTATTTACATGCTGAAATGCTGAGACGCTATGATGCTAATTAGAAAGTCTCACCATCACGAATAAAGCGGTTGAGCATAGAAAATAGAAGTATCGGGTCAACAAGTTAACAAGTGCGCATATTATCTAATCAAAAGGTTTAGTTCTTTGCTAGCTTTAAGCCCAGAATTAAGCTCAGGCTTATTAAACTTAATGAGGAGTGCTTCAATTATTAGAAGTTTAGTCGTGTTACTCGTATAAAAAATTTTTTAGTTATTAAAGATTAAATTTTTAATGGAGGAAGATATGTTAGAAGATGAGGGAAGGTCGTTTAGTCGGTCGTACTGATCGTATAAGTCGGTAATGAAGTGAGCGTGTTCGCATTCGAGAAAGTGTTGGGCAACTGCATACTACTCAACATAACACCAAGTAACACCATACGCTAGTTTGCTAAACGCTGTGCGGTTCTATTAAAATCTTGAAATGCCAAATAGTGACAGCCGCAAGTAAATAGTACTACTGGTGCTATCATGGCCAAAACTCACATTCATTTTTGATGCACCCAAGGCATGTTTGTGCAATATGGACTTTTTAGAAAGTTGTGAAAATATGGATTGAAAACATGCAGCACTTTGAAACAGGGTCAAAATCCACACTCATTTTTGATGGACCTCAGGGCTTGTTTGAAAAAAGGAAAACGTTTTGAAAAGTATGGATTTCTGGATTTTTTGAAATATGGCCAAAACTCACACTCATTTTCAATGGACCTAAGGGCATGTTGTACAATTGTGGTCAAACCTTATGGTTTCCAACTTTTCGTTTTTGCATACGGTTTTTTTATATGGGTGTAAGAAAGAAGCCTTGGGCAAAACAAAATCTGCGTATGCAAACTTTACTTTGGCCAGTGGATTGAGAAGCGAGAGAGGCCGCTTAAAAAATTTATGAATATTATTTATTTACACCTCCTACTGATCTAAACATATGTTTGTTTTTTAATATGGATGCCGGAAGAAGCCTTAGGCAAAATAAATTTGCGTAAGCAAAATTTACTTTGGGCAGTGAACTGCCAAGGAAGAGGGACCGCTTATATTTTCATGGATAATATTTATTTGCACCATCAACACCCCGATTGGAGCAGAAATTCCGGCTTAAACTCTTGGTTTTCATGTGTGATTTTTAATGGAAAACTATATTTTGGATATCTTTGGCCAAAACACTCATTTTCGATGGACCTGAAGGTACGTTATGAGAAAAGTGGGCCAAATCGTATGTCCTGGCCAAAACTCGCCCTCATTTTCGATGGACCTAAGTGCATGTTGTGAAATGGTGGCAAAAATTTATCATTCCATAAACTATATACTTTTTTTTGGTCTAATATGGTGGTTCTACATTGGATCCTAAAAATTAAGTTAACGTTTTCGCTGCATAATTGATGCCACTATATCAATAAAGTAAAGAATGGATAATAAATTAATTGAAATATGTTAGTACCATTAATTTTTTTCTCTCTCTTTTTGTTCGATTGTTGTTATTGCTACTTCTTTCAACGTTTTATTATATATTGACATTGTCTTTATTATTTTTCTGTTATCAAAGAATATTTTATTTTCTAGGTCGTCTTTAATTTTAATTTTCTTAGCCAGCATAACTGGTCTTTATTCCTCATACCAACTTTATATTCAATTGTTTTAGTTTTGGTTAATGGATTGCATTTCAAGTTTAACAATTTTTGGCCGTAATTTCCCTGTGTATTCAGATATATAACCTTTCTTAACTTTTTCCCAAGATTTTTTATCGTTAATTGGAGATAAAATAATTTTAATCTGTAGATTATTATCCTTGTTTTTATAAATCTGGCTATTTTTGTTCGATAGATGCCATCTTAACCGTGTTTCCTATTCATCACATATTGAGCCTACGCACCTGTAGCCATTATTAAGTCACTTCGTAGATTTTACTGATTTTGTACAAGCTGTAGAATTTACCGTTACATAACTCTAGGGTGCAGGTTCGTCATATGTACTGCCCAAGCGGGAATCCCGATATGATAATGACGTAAATACTTAATGTTGAACACGAACTTAGTTCCTGTGGGAGCTTGGCAATTTTTAAACGACTAGTGGACGTTCGTCAAGCTCGTTCTCTCAGAAAAACGATTTCTGAGCCCTAGGCGGGAATCGAACCCGCAACCTTCTG
>JBAHVQ010181675.1:0-16233 GCA_036872915.1 Nanipora kamurai | reverse complement strand
AAAAGGTGGTCGTTGGTCGTATTAACGAGGTGTTTAGATAAGGAAAATACTTAGGTATTGTTCGGGGAAATAAAAAGGGGCCGTATTAACGGCGTGGTCGTATTAACGAGGTGGTCGTATGGCGGGGTTCCACTGTAATCGTCTTAGCCAAATATCCTCCTGAGTTGCAAAACTTAATGCTAGGTATTCTGCTTCAGTTGACGATCTAGACACACATGATTGTTTCTTGCTACACCAACTAATTGTGCATCCAATAATCTGAAATGTGTATCCAGACGTTGATCGTCTTGTTTCAATATCGCTCGCCCAGTCAGCATCCGAATAACCAGTTAAGATACACCCTTGGGCTTGAACGGTAATACCAAAATTTAGTGTTCCTTTAATGTATCTTAAAATCCTTTTCGCTCCTTTCCAATGTTCTTGGCTAGGTTTTGTCATGTACTTCGACAAAATACCAACTGCTGCAGCTAAATCAGGTCGTGTTGCCGTTGCAACGTAAGTTAAACAACCAATAATCTTCTGATATTCGTGAGTGTTTGCTGGACTTTCATTTTCGGATAAATCGTGGAACTGTTTTCCGGGTTCAAGAGGTGTAGAAACAGGTTTGCACTCTTCCATATTGAATCGTTTTCAGACTCCTTCCAAGTATTTGGATTGACTTACGGTAAGTGTTCTTGAGTCTCGGTCGCGTTTGATCAACATTCCGAGGAGATGACTAACTTCACCCAAGTCTTCCACTTCAAACTTAGTGCCAATTGCGATTTTCTCTTCCTCTAACATAGCCACCTCGTTTGAAAACACCAAAATATCATCAACATGGATTGATAAGATAATGAAATTAATCTTTCCATTCTGCAGCTTAACAGACTTCATGTATAAGCATGAATCAGCGCCGACTTGCTAGTAACCACCGGATTTCAGGAATCTATCTAATGCAGAGTTCCAACACATGGCGGACTGCTTCAAACCATAAAGACTTTTCTTCAGCTTACATACGTGATCAGGATTTTCTTTGCTTCGATAACCTTCAGGTTGCTTCATATATATATATATTCTGTTAGATCTCCTTGTAGTCGTTGTAGAAAAGCGGTTTTGACGTCCATTTGATGTATCTCCCAGTTCAAGGTGTTTGCTAGAGCCAATAACGATCGAATAGATGTGTTTCGAACAACTGGAGAAAACACTTCATGGTAGTCAATATCTTCTGTCTGAGAATATCCCTGTGCAACAAGACGTGCTTTAAAGTTTTCAACTGATCTGTCTGCACTTCGCTTGACTTTGAAGACCCATCGACTTCCCACGATGCTTTTATCTTCAGGCGGAGGTACAAGTTCCCATCTACCCTTTTCCATCAATGCATTGTACTCTGAGTCGGTTCCTTTCTTCCATTCTGCGTTGTACTCATTAGACCAAGCTTCTGAGGTATTTCGAGGTTCATTTATATCTGCAGTAAGAGCATCAGCACAAATGTACATCTCTTCGTATCTTTCAGGTGGTCTTCGTTTTCTTGGTTGATTCAAATTTCCAACTTCACGCATAAAATTACCTTCAAACGTAGCTCCCACTCGATTGTTATCATTCTCTTGTAGAGGAACGTTGTTTTTCAAAATTGGTTGAGGATTTTCTTCCGCATTTACCTTTTTATCATCAGCTTGAATTTGAACTTGTTCAATTGATGGATTAGCTTGAGAATCTTCCGTTGCTGGGTAGTAGAATTCAGACGATTGTTCGCATTTGAACTCATGGAAACTTCTTTCTTCAAACATTACGACTCGACTTCGGATGAAACTTTTCTTTGTCAGGTCGTCGAGTTTAAATCCTTTAGTAACATCAGGATATCCTACGAATACACACTTTCGGGATTTTTCTTCCAATTTCTTTCGTTGGTGGTTTGGAATGTGTACATATGCCATACAGCCAAACACTCTTAAATTGGACACATCTGGTTTGCGATTAAATAGGCATTCGAATGGTGTAAGATTGTTCAAAGAAATGGTAGGACTTCGGTTTCGTGTATATGCTGTAGTGTTCACAGCTTCAGCCCAGAATTCTTTAGGCATACCAGCGTGATACATCATCGAACGGGCAGCTTCTAGTAGAGTACAGTTCATGCGTTCTTTTCAGGGTTGTACGGAACCGTTGTTTGGTGTAGGATTCCGTGCTCTTTCAAATAATCCTCGAATGCTTTGGAGCAATGCTCACAGCCATTGTCCGATCTTAGAACTTTCACCTTCTTTCCGAGAGTGTTGACATAGCTCACAAACTCTTTAAATTTCTCAAGGACTTCATCTTTGCTCTTAAGAAAATACACTTGTGTATACCTCGAGAAATCGTCGATAAAGGTAACGAAGTATTGTGAATTGCCAAATGATTTCACATGCATAGGACCACATACATCTGTATGGATGATTTCAAATGATTGATTTGCTCGATATGGGATACCTTTTGGGAATGGTGTGCGATGTTGCTTTCCCATTACGCATGATTCGCCCAATGATGATTCTTAACCATGGTCAGAACAGTTCATTCTTTCAGCCATGTTCTCATTGATCAATTTAGAAATACTGTTCATTCCTAAATGCCCAAATCGACAATGCCATAAATCCTTATCTGGAACTCCTCTCGCAACATTGATATATTCCACGCCCGGAATAATCTTCAGCATGTACAGCTTACCATGCGTCTCACCAGTAGCTAGTAGCTTTGAATTTCTCACAATCTTACATTGGACACCATCAAATTGAATTGATGCACCTAACTTTCCCACTGCTTGAACAGACAACAGATTCTTCTTCAGATCAGGTAAATATAGAACTTCTTTGAGAGCAATGTTTTGGGTACATCCATTACCCAAATCAGCTACAAGGTTGTAAGTTCCTTTGCCGAATGCAAAAATGGTGCGATCATCACCAAGATTCACTTTACACGGTCGTTTAAATTGAACATAATTGACCAGTCGACTCTTTTCAGATGTCATATGTTGTGTTGCACCTGAATATATGATCCAACCAGAATTGCTATCATCATTAGAGGTAAATAAGGCTTCTTGATTGGTTATCTTGTGAACATCTTCTTGCTTTTCTTCTTCTACAACATTAGCAGACTTGTTATTCTTGTAATTTGATCCATTATTCTTTGGATTCTTTTTGGGACAGTCTCTTGCGAAATGTCCTCTTTCCTGGCAATAATGACAAAGACCATGAAAAGGTTTTTCAGATTTTCCATCTCCTTTTCGAGAAATTGACTTTCGATCACCTCCTCTAGTGTAACCATGTCGGGACCATTTTTTTCCTTGTCCACCGATACCACGTTGTGCAGAAAAAGCATCTTCATTCTTTTTGGTATCAAACATTTGATCAGCATCATTCAAAAGCATTACTTTTACCTTTTCAAATGATAAACTATCTTCTCCAACAGGATCTAGAGCTGTGATCAGAGGTTTGAATTCTTCAGGGAGATTACCAAGTAGAGTCATCGCCAATTTTTTATCATCAACATTGATGCCCATTTCCTTCAGTTGGTCATGGAGTGATCTCGTGTGGTTGATGTGCTCTAACATGTTACAACCACTTTGAAATTTGCAGGTATAATATTGTTGTCGCAATCTTACTTTCTAGAAAATTGATTCCCGAGCAAATTCATTTTTGAGCGCATCCCAGGCTTGTTTTGCAGTAGTAGTGTCTCTGACATGTATTTGCTGCTCAGGCTCTATGGCCAAGCAAATATACGTCCATGCTTTCTTCGAAGCAGTTCTGAAAGCTTGTTTCACCGCATCAGCAGCATCTTCCGCAGGACTAACAGCCGATCCATAGACATGTCCGTATAAATCCAAACTTTCCATGTAAAGCCGTATATTAAACGCCCAATTTCGGTAGTTAGAACGGTTCAACTTCGTAATTTTTATCAACGCAAAATCTGATGACGTCGCCATATTTTCAGCAAGGAAACATTCGCATTTAATACCACATAAACGTTGTCATTTCGCCAACAGATTGCTTCAGGATACTTTCGAGTTTTCCTGGGCCCATAACCTGTTGGTTTTTAAAGTTTTAATACCACAAATATGAAATAAATATATGTAAATTACATGATGATTAATGTTCAAGTTCAACAGTACATACACGCGGTATTCGTCTTCGAAGAAGTTGTGACAAGTAGAGTGTCACGTGACTTTACATCTAATACTTCATATAACAATAATTAAGTGGATCATCACAATATATTCTAACAGTTAACGCCTACCAGGCGTCTTGTTTTAATCAAGAACTGTACAAACAAACAAAACCGACCAACAAATGTTTGCAGCATTCGTTGTTTTGTTTTACTTAGCTTGATGAACTCATTCAAACGCATACCAAAACTAAAATCCATAACTGATCGTTTATTTGTTTTAAAAACAAAAATAACAAATCAACCACATTTTTCTTTTACAGTTGGATGATTCCACGGCCTCTCTTGCGATGTGAGTATGGAAAATAGATGAAAAAGGGATTGAAAAATCTCTGTGGTTGCCACAGGCGCTTCGTAATCCAGGATGAATCAGTGAATTTTTATTTTTAGACCTAATGAGGATAGAGATGAAGGTGAAGATGAGTATGATTATAGAGATGAAGGTAAGAACTCGTCATTTAAAACATTTTGGCACTTGTTTTTGACCACCCCTATTTACCGCCTTCTTCCTCCCTTTATCCTTCTTATATCATACTTGCAGGAATTGCGTGACCCAGTTCCGATCTTGTGCAAATCGTTAAACGTTCAAAACCTGCAAGATTTTTACTAGATAAACAAAAAATGAATTATCTAAATAACGTTTTCCAGCATGCCATTTCATTTCTGCTCAGTCGTAACTTCTTAACTGCACGCTTGTGCTAACAACAAATGCCGTGGCATTGTTTTGCGGGTTGCGATTGTCTATGAATATATGATAGGAGTATTATTGCTCTGCGCTTTGAGAAACTAAGCCAGCGTGTTAAATTTAGTAAAACTTGAGAGGAGATTTTTTTCAATGTCGCGTAATACGTGCATAATTTTTTAGCTTTCAATATATTTTTCAATTGGCAAAGACACTTAAAAAAGCATGCTGAGTGCAAAATCTAACAAGAAATGCCCAAATTGGAAGATTTTGGATGGTACGCCAAAAAGATAATGATGTTTGAAGTTGAGCAAATTATCACATGTAAATATGACTTCAATTAAAACTTTCTTGATAGATATACTTTCAGTTGCAAATTTGTTTGACTGTTTGGCGTTTCTCAACTGTCAGGTATACTTCAAGAGGTAGCAAACTGTATAAACCAGACAGTAATACCGAAAGAAAGTGATTTTGGGAGGTACGCCAAAAAGACAATACGTGACATGGAAACAAATCTCCTCTTAACGCTTTTAATTACTCGTTATAATTGGTCGTTCACATTCTCAGTTGAGAAGCTTTAGGCTATCGTGATTGTGTTCACAGCAATAGCGAGGACAATGTCTTTCTTACCGTTTGCCTTTGCTGATATATCTGCTGAATATTAATGATATGTATTAATTGCTACGAATACAGTCAAGAATTGCTTATATCTCACTTCTAAAGTCAAAAATAAAAAATCAAACACCGTCAATCGATGCGCAGAATGGCAGAACCTTAGGGTTTTTTCAAAGAGCGTCCCCCTAACAAGAAGAACAAGAAGATTAGCAGCA
The DNA here is from genome assembly GCA_036872915.1 of Nanipora kamurai. Lineage (NCBI taxonomy): Eukaryota > Metazoa > Cnidaria > Anthozoa > Scleralcyonacea > Helioporidae > Nanipora > Nanipora kamurai. The sequence goes on along the minus strand of JBAHVQ010181675.1, from coordinate 10,551 downwards.
ATCCAAAAATGGCAAAATGCGAATACAAATTGCTTGCAAAATGAAAAAAAAAACCAGGTAAAATTAAAAACATTTAGCTTTTGCAATGTATACGATTGTCTTAAAGACAATCCATTTTGATAATTGTTGTTACTCGTTCCAATGCTAGGCCCCGGACCGTGCGAAGGTGGAAATGAAGATGAAGATGGAGCTAAAGATGACGATGGAGACAAAGATAAGGATGGATTTGTGGGTGGGGATGGGGAGCAACGCTATCTGGAGTTGCTGGTTCGCGCCATGGGAAAAAACCAAGTTCGTGGGGAATTTCAAGAGGGTAGCGTTGGAAAATTTAAGAAGAAGAAATTGGAAGAATTGTCTCGGCGGGGCATCATTCGGTACTTGTACCGAAACAACAGAACTATGGTTTGCAAGTGTGATGGAAAGAAGCCAAAGCAAACAGAATGGGAAATGATTAAACATATTCAGAGAGGAACGCACGATTTAGAGACAGAAATGCCGTTTATCATCACTAAAGGAAAGTGAATTTTTTATTTCAAGGTCTTTCGCCTCTTTAAAAAATGAAATTAATGCAAAAAGGTCTGATAAAGACCTGTAGCGCATCAAAAGATTGGACAGATTGAAATGTCGCCATACAATAATAGTGTAACAGTTGACTCGGCTTTGACTGATATCAGCTGATAAGGAGTCCGTCGTAACATTTTGTAACATTGTGTTAAACTTTGTGACATTGTGTAACATTGAAATTTTCCTGAGAAAGTTTACGAACAAACTTCAGTTTTGGGTTATTTTGTAAATAAATATAATAAATATAGAGATGCGAAATACGATGAAGAGCTCTAAAATTCAAAAATTGAACGAGACTTACCTGTAAGTTGAAGTTTGATGTGAATTCTGTGACTTGTTATGCAGGAACAAGTGGATCATATGAGATTGCGTAGCAAGTACCCAGCATCCAGTCTTTGAAGAAAACTACCAAACATTGGTATGTGGGTTGGGCAAAAAAAATAGAATTTCGTGGCTGGATGTGATCCCCTTGTTCCTGCATAACAAGTCACAGAATTCACATCAAACTTCGACTTACAGGTAAGTCTCGTTTAATTTTTGAATTCTATTTCCTTGTTATGCTACGTCACAAGAAAATCACATGAGATTTTAAAGCCCAATGTTTGGGAGTGAAAGAAAATGAGGCGACATGGTTATTTTACCAGTATAATAGCGTGGTAATTGAATAAGTGACAATAATAACATTAACCAAAATTTAACATGTTGTGTTAAGCACAGCTGTAGCAAAATTGTTATCCTTTCATACAGGTTTGTCATAGAAAGTTTTAAAAGTGGAACAGTTAGACCATCCTGCGTTGCTTAGAATTTCATCAATTGAAACTCCAACGGCTTTGGCTGCCGATGTTGATGCGGCTCTAGCGCTGTGTGGCTTGAAGATATTGGTATCAACTTCTCCCTTTTCCATGACTGCTTTCATCCATCTTCGAATAGTATCACTACTGATTGCTTTGTAAGGTTTTTGATAACTAATAAACAGTTTAGTTTCAGACCCTCTAAGTAATTTGGTCTTTTCCAGATATATACTGGGTGTTTTAACAACACACAAACTAAAATCTGCTGGGTAAGATGATAATCGTATTGGCTCTTGGTGTACACCGAGACGAGTGTGCTTCAGCGGTGACGTAATCAAGATGAAACATTTTGAGCCGACCCAGCGAATGTTGGGCATGTCGAGAACCGACAGTGTTTGTGTTCTTTGGCCAGAAATTAAAGCTATTAACATAACCAGTTTCATTGAATGTTCTTTAAGCGAAATGTTCTCAAGAGCGTAAATTGACTTGAGGTAGGTCAGAACCAAACTAACATCCCAGGTAGTGTGATAGCGTGGGAGAGCTGGTCGTTCCTGGAAAACACCTTTGAGAAATCTGCAAACGGTATGTTGCCTTGTAGCCTAATAATCCAAAACATCAGTTAGAGAGGAAGAAATTGGATCAATCTCTCTTTTACCACAGAATAGTGCCCATTTGTTGAGGTATGTCTGGTATTGTTGCATGGTTCCATTTCGCCAAGACTTGATGATAACAAGGGCTGCTTGCTCAGAAACGCCTTGACTTTGTAGTGATTTCCAGACAAGTGACATGCCAGGAGTCTGAGTTTCGGTTGAAGTGGGTGCACCTTGGCCTGATCGTGATGGAAGTAGAGTAACTGTTGCATCTTGTGCAAAATTCGTGGTTTGTCTACCAAAATGTGCATAGCCACTGGGTACCGTGGCTGAGTGGGCCACAGAGGTATCACCAGTATTCGCTCCGCTATTTCCTCTTGAATCTTTTGTAACACTTTTATTAACAAGCTAAATGGAGGAAATGCATAAAAGCTTTGAATTGACCAGTTAATGCTAAATGCATCCACAGCAAAAGCATGAGGACCAGGATGCCAGGACACATAATTGGCTAGTTTTTTGTTTAGCCGTGATGCGAACAGGTCTACCTGAGGCTGAAACAATTGGGCACAGATTCTATTGAAGACTTGATCATTCAATGCCCATTCTGTATGATCCTTAAAGTGCCTAGATTGTTTGTCGGCTTCAACATTGGTAATGCCTGGAATATGGGTTGCAGACAGCCATATGTTCCTCCAAATGCACCAATGCCACATCTGGCGAGCAATTTTATTGCATTCGGAAGAGTGGTTGCCCCCCATGCTATTGACATAAGCTACAGCTGTTGAATTGTCCAGCTCTAAACGCACATGTTTGTTTACAGTTGCTGAGCAAAAGGTTTGCAAAGCCAAAAATGCAGCAGATGTCTCCAACACTTTGATGTGTGCCTTGTTTTCATTTTCATCCCATGGCCCTCCTGCATGCCTGCCATCACCGTAAGCTCCCCAACCCCTTAAAGAGGCATCAGACTGAATAGTGATTTCTGGTGGGCTACGCAACACTGGTTTAGTGGATGTCTCAATATTAGAGATTCACCACTGCAAGTCAGCAATGGCATCCTGCGATAGGGTCATGTTAGCAAGGTAATTTCCTTTATGCTGCTTTAGGGCTAGGGTCTTGTCCCTTTCTAAAGCCCTATAGAAAAGTGGTGCGCAGCTCACTGCTGGGAAACTGGCCACCATAAGCCCAACAACATGTGCATTATCCTGAATTGAATGGTTGGCTTGCTTTAAAAACTTTTCACAAGCAAATTTAAGCTTTGCTGCTCTCTCCACAGTTGATGATATCATATCCTTAGAATTCAGTTTTAACTTCAGAAGGCCAAGTTTTTGCACTGGGGTTGTTACTGATTTTGTCTTGTGGGGGACAAAGCCCAACGATTCAAACATAGTATTTGTGGCTGAGACATTTCTGGTACAACCTTCAAACCTGTCATCCTGCAGGTCATCAAAGCAGCCAAATGATATGTAGCCTTTGCATCGTAGAGATGCATAAACTGGTTTCATAATTTTTGTAAAAATACGTGGTGTAGACGCCAGCCCATTTGGCAGGCATGTATATTGATACAAACGTCCTCGCCAAGAGAATTTACGGTGCTCGGAATATATTGGTATTGTATAATATGCATCCTGCAAGTCAATAGAAGCTATGTAGCGCCCCTGTTTCATTAAATGAATGGCTGTGTAGATTGTGTCCATCTTAAAGTGATGATACTCTACAAACTGACTGAGTTTTTTTAAATTTAAAATAACTCGATAGTTTCCATCTTTTTTGGGACGAAAGAAAATTGGGGAAATAAACTCGCCTGTCTCTGGCTGAGTAGGTTCAATAACCCCTTTTTGTAATAACTTGTTAATTTCAGTGTCCACCACGACCCCTCTGTTTGGTTTACCTTTAGTTCTTTTAGAGGTTGTATTTGAAAAGGTTTCATTAGAAACTCAATTTTTACTCCCTGTATGGCTTCTAAGATCCATGGGTCTGAAGTAATTTTGGACCAAGCAACATAAAAATATTTTAACCTGCCAGCTTCGAAGGTTGCAGCAGTATCACAATTATGTGCATGTACTTTACTAACCTGTTGGTTAAGATTTACTGAGTTTGTGGTTTCTAGTGCCCCCTGTTTCTGCGAGGGAGGTTGTTGTGGGGCCTTGGCCTACCCCGGCCGATTTTTGAATGTCTATAGCCCCCACGTTGGTGAGTGTAGTTGAACGGACGGGATGCTCCAGTGACCCGTTGACCAACTCGATTTGTCGAGGCTATGTCTTGAAGTGTCTTAGCAACATCATCCCCAAAAAGGAATGCTGTAACAGGAACATGATCGGCACAGATCTGTTGAAATTTTTCATTTATCTGGTTTGATCATTGCTCTTCGCCGACTATTGAGCTCCATATTTGCTTGAGCAAGTAAGGACACTGAGTCAAGCAACGGCCTGACCAAGGACTTCGCCCGTTTGGGATTTTCGTCGTGCTTGCTGTCTGATGATGAACTCGACTTTTGGCGGGAACGCTTACGATGCTTCATGAAGTCAGTTAGTAACTCGCCAAGGGATGTAAAATCTTCTTCAAGGTTTACCGCTAGAGCCTCTAACTGTCCGTTCATGTTTGACTGAACTTTGTTCCAGTCTGGTGCACGATCTTCTTGGGAAACTTTCCTGTTTCCGCCTTCTTCTTCGCCTTCATGCTCAAGCAGACTGTCAATCGTTTCTTCGTCGAGATCGGCCATGGCAGACCAACTGTTTTCAATTTTAAGTTGTCACACCGCACTTAAAACGTCCCAAAAAAGAAAACCCACCAAATTGTTCGTGGACAGTGTACAGTTCGTGCTGTACACTGTTCGTAAGGAGAAAAAATACGAAAAACTCGTGAAACACGCCGATAACTTCAAAAAATTTCTGGGCACAAAATTTTCCGTGCCCTGACCGAACGCCGAAGTAAACACGCACTGGATGCTGGGTACTTGCTACGCAATCTCATGTGATTTCCTTGTGACGTAGCATAACAAGGAAATAGAATCTTTTATTTGAAGTGTATTGAAATAATTACAGAAGAAGAGATTTTATTATAAGACACGTGTTGGTAACGCTACACAGGCTCGGCCAATCAGCAACACTTAATTCATGAGTCACGCGTTCCTAACGGCGAATATTTAATGAGGCGGCTTCCCTTTGAGCGGTGGATGGGGGAGGAGCTATCTACTCTACTCTCGACAATTCAATCAAAAATTATGAATTTTCAAACATCTCTTCTTTAGGACTAGATCCGTGATTCAACTCATGGGTGGGAGGCTTGGCAACCTTGGTCGATTATTTGAGCAAATGATTTTTGGCAGACTAAAGGTAATCGAGAGGATGACGTACTTCTACCACGATGACGAAACTGGAGATGTCAAGTCGCAAGCTTGAACTAGGTCCCATAGCGGATTTTCGGGTTACCAAGAAACGGCGTGTTGAAAGTGAAACGCCGTCAATTATCCATTCACCTAACGCTTCAAGTAAGCATGGAGAGCTGGAAAAGGAGTTGCAGCAGATCGAAGTTTTTTGAAGAAACAACTGGGGTTACAGCTTTTAACCGTGCGTTTGAGACCTTTCATTTGGGAATTGTCGATGCAAGTTCCGTACTAACTAGGGAGCAATTGGAACTTATGCGTGAGTGCAAAATTGGGCAATCTTAACTTGTGAGATTGTGATATGCCTAATATAATCAACATTTAATCAAAGAATATTTTTATCTGTGTAAATTTTAGATTGAAATTGATTTGCAACTTATGCGTGAGTGCATAATTGGGCAATCTTAACTTGTGAGATTGTGATATGCCTAATATAATTAACATTTAACCAAAAAAAAAAATTAAGTCTGTGTAAATTTTAGATTGACGTTGATTTGGAATTATAAATTGAATTGAAAATATAATCATAGTGTTAAGGCCCGTTTAAACGGATGCAACTTGTTGGACCTACATCTGGTGATGAAGTAGAAAGAGTGCATGCTTTAAGTCATGTTAGACAGAAGTAGTAATGCTATTTTACGCAACAAAACAAACACCAGGCATAGTTCTTTAGTCTATAACTGGTTTATGCCAATAACAACTTCTTTTCATTCTAACAGTGTGGAATATGATATGCTGCTTAGTAGTTATTCCTTAACCGTGTTTATAAAATTGAGTATTTTACACCATTAGATGGCAATAAACTGGTAACTATGGCAACTACAAATAAGTTTTTTGTGTTTTGACCTCAGTGACAACCGTTTTATCAAAAACAAATAGAACTGTTTCGAAATTTTGTTGATTTAAAAAAATATTTTTAAAGGTATAAGACCACCTTAAAGTGCAATGTGTGCGAGTGATTTTAATGCAACCATAGCTACATACTCCAGGTCGTAAACCTCAAAACCGACCACGATTAATAATTTTTGAAGAGATTTTAGCAAAAAATATAAAACGATCTCAACACAGTTCGCAATTTCGGCTGAAAGACTTCACAATATTTAAGGTTTATTACTCGCAGTATACTGCATTGTAACATCTCTGAAAGTTCTACGGTGATTGCATGCATACTTTTCAAGAAATCACGTTTTGAAAAAGTAAATGGGTCTAAAACAGACAGCCGAGAAAAAGCCATCTAAAGATTTTGCATATGATTAGAATAAATTTTTCACAGAATAATAACACGAAGTAAAGAACAAAGGACTTGACTAATAGAGAGCATTGTTTCCTTAGGGAAAGACCAAGGGTTTACCCTACGCAGTTAAATTGCTCACTAAATTGCTTGGTTCTGCAAGTATATTCGATTTTAAAAGCTGACGGATGTGATAGATAAGGCTTCAAAGATTGCAAACGTGTCATTTTCTAATTTTAATACGATTAATCTGATTAATAAAGGTATAAGACCACCTTAACAGAAAATTTCATTTGTAAACTAGTTACAACAGCTTTTTAAAAAAAAACTTGTGGCAAAATAATTTATCCAGCCTATAAAAAATGGAAAAAACATTGTTCATTACAGAAATAATGATGTTTCCACATCTAGTTCCCATATGTTCTTTTCTCTGAATGCCTAAACAATGGGAAAGTGACAGTACTGTAATGCTTGCCACTGTCAGGCAAATGTTGTCAATGATAGTGCTATACTAATGCCAATACCTAAATTAGGATTTGTCAGTATAATTTATTAATTTATCATTATAATGATAAATTATCAATGAAAATCACAAAATATGGTTTTTAAAATATACGAAAATTTTGAACATTTAGAAGCTCAAGATCGCCGAAAACAGCCATTTCAGAGTCTTAACTCCACCTCTTTGGTAGACTCGTTCAGGTGTACGTACGAAGGAATAAGGAAATTCATCCCTTATTCAATAGTTCCCCCAATTCCTCCATTTGTTCAATTTGTTCCAGGTCAACAGAATCAGATAAGTCTTTTTCTGAACTGAAGAATCATAACATGTGAATAGGCCTATGAGCTCATTCACGTGTGAATACCAGGACTTGTTTTTCTAGTAATGTGTATGAGTTGTCATGAGAATATCCGTTCGCAGGCAACAGACGCAAAAATACTGAAAATAATGAAAAATAGAAGACATCACATGACTCGAGAACGACTTATGAGACCGACTTTTTTCACGGTTCTGAATGAAATGTGGATCTACGTTTTGCGATTTTCTAACGCTGGGGGGTTTCACACACCCACACACAAAAGTAAACAACTCAGGAGAATATTTAGTGAAAATTCTTCAAAATATTATTATTTATTAAATAAACATAAGTGTAATATAGAGTTTTTGAACGTATTTGAAAATACGATATTTTTACGTATGAAAATACGATGTTAGTAAACAATGATGGTAGTGGTGTAAAATGTTTTATATTTAAATTGCTGTTTGTTATTGTTTATAAATCTCTTCAACACTCGAAATAAATTCCATATCTCCGCTCAACCATATAATATTCTATATTTATTATATTTATCAATATTCTGATTTCGTTCATTCCCCGGTCCTTTCCTGGTCATTCCCCGGTCATTCCCCGTTCCATTCTCTTCCCTGTTCCCTTCCTCCATTCCCCGTTCCCCGTTTAAAAGAAAGCCACAGGTTAGCAGTGAGAAGTGTGGTGATGATACATAGGTGTAAAATTATGAAAAAAAGCTTGAGTTCTTTGCTTGATAATGATATTTAGTATAGAGTTTTTCAAGCAACAACAGGAAATTAGGCAACGTGCGATCAATGAACAGGAAGTTATCAGCTTTTTAAGGAAATTTTCGAATTCTTGAGGAATTGTTCAGAGTAACTGTTCAAAGCATGGAAATGAAGTCGGAACGTATTGGCAAAACAAAAATATTTATTCTACCCAAAAATCCGGACAATGCCCCCACTTTAAAGTAAAAGAGCTTTAAAAAATGAGGTTATGAGGCAACCAAGGTTAACAGATTATAATTTGGAACCAGCTGCGCGCAGCCTGGGTATGAGTTGGGTGATAGACATAGCGGCGAGCATGCTGGCTAGCAACCCATTAGCGGTTAGCTTCCAAGTGAGCAAGGTCTGCACCTATCCATCCACGTCGGTAAGTATGGTGACGTCAGATGTTAAGTGCCAGTCACTGGCGGACATTTTCGCGGACGATTTTTGTAGATTCACACGTCACAAGCGGGATCACGCAATGTTTTCATCTAATTATCCAGACAACCGGTTACTGATATGAGCTCATAATTAAATGCTCTTTCAAATAAGTCAATTTTTGTCAATAGGAATTTCCATTGCCAATGCCCTTTAACTCTTTCCCGGCGGTATCAGTCTTATATGATTTTACTCTGGCTAACGCCAGGTGAGTTTACTCTGGCTAACGCCAGACGATTTTACTCGTCAATGGTAGAGCTACCGCCGCGAAAGAGTTAAGAATGGTTAATGTAATCTACTAGACAATTCAGGGTACGAATTACCTTAGGAAAAGTAAGTGCATCGCGATTATTCTCATAAGCCAAATCATGCCCCCCCTCTCATTCGTCTGTTCTTTGATATTTCTTAGCAGAACTGTGGTGTACGCAAAATTAATTATATTTTTAAAAGGCCAAAAGATAGCATATTAACACAACTTCCTCAGGGTAGAGGAAATTTATGAAATTATCTCAACAACTTTTATTAATATACAGTATTTAGTCAATCACTACTATTTGCTTGTTCTATTCGTGTTCTTGATATACGTGTTCGTTTGCTACAGTTCGTGTCCACAAAAATATCAACTAAATAATTAATAAAAGTTATTAGCTTCTTATTAACCGATGAGAAATATCAGCCCGAGGTCTTTTTCGTAGAGACCGAGCTCTTCGGGCTTGGTCTGTACAAAAAGACCAAGGTCTGATATTTCTCTGTGCCGAAACGAAACTTTGTATTTCTTCTTGGCTGTTTGGCAACGATTGAACTCTGACAGATTTTTCAGGGCAGTATCGTTGTCTGTTTCTTCTGGGTTGTAAAATTCGCATTCTGAGTGATCGTCTTCCGGCCATTAGTCAATTTCTTGGTTGTTCATTATCTAAAGGATTAGTGTCAAACTATGTATCGGGGGCGTTTGTTATCAAGGTGTGGTGTCCAAGCAGTCCTCAAGAAGTTTGAAGAGACCGGCGGAGTAAAAGACAGAAAACGCAGTGGAAGACCAAAGAAACTGTCTGCATCGGATGATTTTTTCGTCAATTTCTTCGTTGTTCATTATGTAAAGGATTAGTGTCAAACTATGTATCGTGGGCGTTTGTTGTTGTTGTGCTCTTGCTTAAAATTGCCAAAATATGTTAAAAATACCTTGCTCGGTGCATTTCCAGTATGAATTATTCAAAATTTGCAAATATTGAGACAGGATGGACGAAATATAAGAGAGATTGAAATAAACTAGTCGGCCCGTAAAATGGACGCCATTCTTTACCCGCTCAATCACATATTTTACTCTGTGTAACGCCAGACGATTTTACTCGTCAAGGGAAGAGTCCCTGGGCTGGTCGTGATTGAAGGGGTTAAGCAGAAACTATCTCTCTTAACCCGTTCAATCATTTTGGTCAACTTTATATATTTTACTCTGTCTAACGCCAGACGATTTTACTCTGTCTAACGCCAGACGATTTTACTCGTCAAGGGAAGAGTCCCTGGACTGGTCGTGACTGAAGGGGTTAAGCAGAAACTATCTCCCTTAACCCGTTCAATCATTTTGGTCAACTTTATATATTTTACTCTGTATTTCCTATATGTCTGGTCATGGACATTGACTTAACATTATTTGTATGTTGCTTGTCGATCATAGTTTTACGAAGTTGTAGCATGGCATTTTGGCTGATTAGTGATTAAATTTCCTTCAAAAACTCATTAATAATTCATGAAAAAAATACAATGGAAAATCATAACTGTGTCGTATCTTTATATGTGATAAAGGCACGCTCGTTTTTCTCGTCGAATTTTCTCAGCTTAGAAGACATTAATTTCCAAACTTTCTTTGCAAATCAGCATGTTGAGGGATTCGTTTTTGAAGCCATTCAAAAAAACTCATAGTGTGTTCTTTGAACTCCTTCTCAGAGAGAGTCTACTTATTAATAAATTAAATCCTTCGCTCAACGCCAAGATCAGTTCTCTTC
>JBAHVQ010181664.1:0-16234 GCA_036872915.1 Nanipora kamurai | reverse complement strand
AGCTGTTATATATACAATAATTCATATTTATTGCTTGTTAAATCAAAGCGAAATTGATTTATAAATTACCGAATTTTTGGGGTAACATTCCGGATTTTTACATTTTTATCTATATGTTTTGAATGACCGCGTTATCAAGTCCGTTTATTGTAATATTCGTGTACTGGAGGTAAATGTGTACAATTGAAAAAAAAAAATTACCGAAAACGGTCTGTCAGCTAAAAAGTTACGTAACATAATGTGTCCACAAAGAAATTCTTAACTACTTTTGACTGCCACTGTATATCATGACGATCAATGATTTTACAATACTGGCCTCTTTTTTGTGCTCCTTTTCCTCCTAGTTGCTGACTTAATAGATTGTTTGATGTAGGTATCAAAGTTATCAATGTTGGACATCAGAATACAATCTTGCATATCCTTTGAAGATCTGGCAGTTTTGTGGTTTTCCCTAGGACTGAACCAAAGCATGGCCATCAATCAAAACACAATTCGTCATATGCAAATCTGGCTCTTGAATTGAATGAAAAATTCTATCCTTGCTAACCAAAATGTTAATAATGTCTGACTTGCAGGTTGAATTCATCTGTCTACTTATTTTACACTGTAGGTTCATGTTGGAGAATGTCCTGCATGTCAATCGTGCGACCTGCTGAGGATGTTGTGAAGTAGGCCCTGCAGTAATTTTCGGTCAGCTTTGATTACCTAGTTCTCATTGTGTGTTGTTTCCACTGTTGTACTGTATGAAGTGACAGTTATGTTGAATGACTTGTTTTTCCTCCGAGGATCAAAAATGGTACATTTTCAAAAACCAAATTCTTTCCTCTTTCCTGTGCTGAAAGCTTCTCATTTTGAATCTTATCAGTTGTGACATCATTGGTTGCTATAAAGAGGTTAGCCTCTGTTCCTCTGAACTTGTGAACATACATACTTGCTCTTCCTGGAAATCAACTTCTTCATACCCAGGATCCCTGCTCTCATCACCATCACCGACAGAATCAATCTTAAAAACGTTGAATCTTATGAATTGTTCTTCCAGCTGTTTTACAGCATCTTCATCAATTTGCATTCTTGAGGACTGAGCATCTTTTTTTAAAAAAATCTCTTTATCTGAGATCAGGCTTCCAAACTTATCCGGGTAAAAAAGGTATATATATGGATTAAAAACTCAGATTCCAATGCCGGGCTCGACCTAACAAAGGTATCTTCACAGAGATCCACAAATCCACCTCTACGAGAACCAAACATTTAATCAACCACATATTCTATTTTATCACTGCTGATGACGTGTGAAACAATGCCAAGCAAATGTCCCCTAGTTCAAGAACCGATAAACCTGAAACAACTGTGTGTAACAAGAAACCTTTCATTTTTTTCATAAAATTTGTAAATCACATTCGGAGTTATTTATTGAATTATTAGCATTCTGGGGAAGCCGAACTGGCACCACCTGTGTTCAACCAACACCTTAGCTCGCCAACTGGGTTTCGATAGCTCAAAGGTCAGATCGTCTCACTGTTTGTCAAAAGGTTTCGGGTTCGATCCCCGACTGAAGCTCAGAAATCTCGTATGCGTAAATGAAGTAGACGAACGTAACCTTATCATTACTCGGCGGGCTACCTGTGGCACCGCATCCTATGTTTTTTGTAGGCTACAAAATGGCCAGCAATAAGTTATGCGTTACTACTACTGCGGACACCGAAGGCTCGTAGCTTTGAAGTGCCGAGCGGAATAATGTCTTCGCTAAGCACTTTTCTGGGTTGTATCCCGCCAAATACTCTCATTACCCTGGCTGTCCGTGGTACTTAGAGTCTAGGTTTCGGCTCCATTTTTGTTTTTGTCTTTTTGTGTGTCACAAATATGCAATTGGGCAACATTTTCCCTCAAGCCTTGTGAAACTATGAGGCATTTTACACAGTCAAAATTGCGAGTTTTGTTTTGCACATTTAAATTTGATCATGGTATTATTAAATGTCTTTCATCATTTTAGTATGCGGTTACAGCCGTGTAATCAGTTCTTGTGTACTTTTACATTCAATAAGGTAGACCTTCGCTGAAAGTTTTAAGTCGATATTGGGTTGGATTGTCCCAGGACTTTGCCCATGTCTTTGACTGTTGGTTACATCATGCAACTCTAAGTCACTACCGTCTACCTTCAGATGTTCAAATGTTTGTTATTGAAGCTCAGTCTGCTTAAATTCCTTAGAACTTCGTCATAGTCAATAAATCGATGAAAACAATGTTGTTCCGCCTTCGTTAAAATGAATAGACTGTCTGGTGAGCAAATTTGCACGAATGATGACTGCATAATGTTAAAAGAACAGTTTGAATGAGCTTCTGTTGTTTGGTACATTTCTCCCACTCAATCGTACGTCAAATTTCTGAAATGTAATGTAAACTGAGGAGTCGACCTGAGCGTAAGACTTATGCTGCTACAGTCCCACTGTTGTTCTGTGAAAATCTTAGGACCTCTTAAAAATAAGTAGATATTGAAAAAATTGGCGCCTTTTTGTGTTCTAATATCGACCGAATGTTTTTAATAATTAATTGATGTTCCACGAAAAGGGCATGGTTGGCGACCCCCCAACCCACCCTCTACTCGCGCCAATGCATTTCCAAGGCCTGTCAAGTGAACTCTCAACAGAGCGTCTTCTCTTTAATAACACCAAGCTCCGTCGTGTAAAATATTCAAGTGGTTCATGGTTATTGTAGTGTTGTTGTTGTTGTTATTTAGGGGGGTTCTTGTGTTATTGGCGTTAGTATTGGTATTGTTACTGTTAATATGATGATTGTCACTAGTATTACCTTTGGACCCGATTGTTCAATGGACAATAAGCCAGTTCACAGTTTCAACTGCACATGAGATCTGAGTCGGGATGAAACTTATCTCACTAATGGCATCAGCCTGATACGGTAGTTTCAGGGACTTCGAAATTGCAAATATAAATGCAAATGAGTACTGCGATCTCAGCCTGATATTATAGGTGAAATACGTTTTATGCCCACTCAGATCTCATGCCCAGTCAAAATTATGAACCGGCTTATTACGCTTAGTTCTGGGTTAAAATGTAGCAGTTTTTTTGTTTGTAATGACTGTTCTGTTTGACAATGTTAGTTCAAAGTATCTAGGATAAAACGTCTCTCTGTTTGTATGATATCTCAACATGATTTTTGGCACGTCATCTTTAGAATAACTAAGATAATGTGGATGTCTCAAGTGAAAGTGTTAAAACTTCATTCGATTTTAATCCCGATTAATATTTTAAAATAACCAAATTCAAACAGAAATTTCTGGTAGCCGGGGCCAAAATATTAGAGTTAGCGTAGACTTAGTACAGCGCTTACATAACAGCAGTATCAAGTTGATATTACTTGCTCTTTGATGAAGCAACTGCTTTATTTACTTCTGTTTCAGAAGCATTAAAATTCTTCTGAAAAAAATATTGTCTTATGTGAAAAGAAGGTTTACATCTAACTCCAATTGAACGGTTTTTATTATTGTTCTCGATGTTTCACTAGAATTAATCTTAATAAATCCCAGATCACAAAAATTGGAGCCATTTATTCTTTTGGAGTTTTTTTTTCACTAACGCTTGTAACTTGCTGTTTCTTAGTTGAGGACTGTATAATACAATAGTTCTTCGGGCTATTTTTAAGACAAAGTTCTCTGAGGAGCTCAAATTTTAACGTTTTAATTGAATTGAATTTAGACTCAACGTAAGATCCATCCCGCTCAAGCTCTGTGTTCTAAAAAGCAGAGAAGGCCATTCATGGAATAGCAGAAAATGAATGTCGAAGTTTACCATACTCGTTGTGCGGTTGTTGGTGAACACAACAATATATTTATATCTGTGGAGAAAGGTATGTCCATAGCTGCATTATATAATGATATCATGCATAATAACAACATAATAATCAACCTTAGCTACCTACAAAATTTTACATTTCTAACACAAAGTTAGGTAAACCACATATTTCGAATCACAAGTAAATGAGAAATTAATCAATTTTTTCCCATTCAATTCCATGCCCTCTTTAACAATCAAATTTAACTTTAAAAAAAATCATGAATAATTCATGAGGAAAACACAAAGGAAGATCATAACCGTGTCGTAGCTTTATATGTGATAAAGAAACGCTCGTTTTTCTTGTCGTATTTTCTCCGCTTAGAAGCATTAATTTTGAAACTCTCTTCTCGAATTAGCGTGTTAAGGGGTTCGCTTTTGAAGCCATTTAAAAAACTGGTAGTACGTGTTTTTTAAATATTACCTTAAAAATTCATGAATAATTAATGAGCATTTTAGCTTATCAAGTCACCGATAATGCGTCACGTATATGCTCTTTATATCCGATTAAGCATTCCTTATTTGTATTCTTTATATAAAAAATACCAATCAGGCATATCTTTTTTTCTTCTCACATCCGAACTAAGTAGGTCGTCACTTCCGCTCTCTTCGCTGTCACATTATTCCTCCATAAAATTCTCCGTAACATCTTTCTATTTACTATTAAGTTCCTTCTTTAATTTCATTCGTTTTTACAGATGATCTGCCTGCAGTAGTGATGCCCAGTGGTGATACTCAACTCCATGTAAGTTTTTCCACAACAATTGTGTAAAATAAGTGATAATTAGCTGAGAACCGCTTTTCTCTCTTATTATTATGAAGACAGTTTTTTTGACCCTCTCTGGAAAAAAACCTACGGACGCCCGTGGGAAAACCTCGACGCATGTGCATGCGTGAATATTCTTTATTATTATTATTAGCTTTACAATCTTGATGGAGAGGAGACCAGGACGTAGCTCGTCCTATACTAAGTCCAACGAGCACCACTACATTATAACATAAAACAAACGCACTACTATAGAACAGTATACAGTTGAACCTGTATATAACGGCCCTGTATTAAGCGACCAGTTTTCAAAATGCCGATGTTTTTTCCATAGAAATACTATATTTGTCACCTGTATTAAGCGGCCACCTGTATTAAGCGGCCGCGGTCACTGTTTGCCTCTCCCATGTTTGTCTTTTGTTATTATTTTTACCTGTATTAACCGGCCACCCTCGAAATGAAACTCGAGAATATATAGGTAAACACGCATATCACATTTTATATGGACTTTATTCTGTTCAAGTGATCTGTCAACATTGTGAGCAAACAATTCATTTCCTATATAACTACACTGTATAACATTTATTGATTGTTAGCATCCAGTTCAGTGTCGCTATTCTCTACTCGAAACTTCTCTTTAGCTAGGTTATTCTTCAGCCATTTGATTGAAAATGAATTGCCTTCAAACGTATACTTGCAGGGAATTTCCAGGCCATAACCTCCACCTCTGTTAACGCGCTTGCCCTTTACAACAACTTTTCCGCTATTTGTTGGCCGTGTCAAAAATTTGGTTAGCCATAATGCCGTCAACTTAGGGACATGATCAATCACTTCGTAATTGTCCATCATTGCGTTAGGGTGAGAATATGGTTTTGAAGCAGTCTTGCGGCAAACACATCTTGTTGATCTTGATTTACGTTTTTGGCGAGCAACTGCCACAGCATTCGTCTCTTCTTTATTTTGCGGCTCTCGTTTTAGGGCAAACAACTCATCGACTCGGCTCCCAAATACCCATGTAGGCATGGTACCCGCGAATATAAGAATCTACGTGAAAAAGTTCCATAGACATTTTAATTTCAGACACAATTGTAACAGTGTAGCGACAACAGAGTGTCATTCAAAGCTTCCGTCAGTGATGTAGCTGTCAAAAAGGCGACAAATGTGTTCTAGTATTTAGATAAACCCAAACAATACTGCTCAAGGCGCAGCCTGTGATTACTTTCGGACTTTACTTCATCCGCGATGTTTAAAAAGAAGTGTAAAATGTCTTTCAGAAAGAAAGTCGACGTTATTCAATTGACCACGCCCTAGTTGTTCCCCATGGAGTATTTTCGGTCATCCTGTATCAAGCGGCCACTTTTCAAAGTCCCCAGGGTGGCCGTTATATAGAGGTTCAACTGTATATGAGCGATTAGGAACAACAACTGACTAGAAAGGAACGACATTTTGTAGAAAAAACTTTCCAAGTTCGTGGTCTATCCGCATCAAATTCCAACTCACACTTGTTTAAATAATACTGATAGAATCTAGCTTTGATGGAAGTCACCGATGTTGAGATTTAAGCACAATTTTCGATGAATTTATAGTATTTTTTTCCAAAATGGGTTCTGACCTATCCGCAAAACGCTTACTACACGTTAGCCTGTTGAGATAGCTCGAAAAAGTCCAAGATATCATGTTTTGGAGATTACGACTAGCAATATTACAGACCTCTTTTTCGATGTGTGTACAATTTCCAAATTCCCAAATTTTGGTAGGGATCCCTATTGTTACTAGGTTTTTATGTTTTAGCTAAATGTATTTTACATTTTTGTGCAGTTGCTGTTACGTCTGTTAACATCCCAAAAACTATTAAACTCGTAAGTTAAGATATACAGTAGGTAAATGGGTACAACAAAGAATTGAAATCAGAAATTTTGACCTGCGAAATTTATTTATCTACAGGATAAAGAAAACATCCAGCCATCTAAAGTACACTGGCGCGATAGTCAAAGTACCTCGAGAAATAAAAGTCAGCAGGTGAGCATCGAGCTAATAAGCGTCGAAGTGTCGAAGCTTTTTGTTAACTTGTATTAGAAAATTCATAGTCGATGGAGTAATTGATTGTGATGGAGGCTTGTACATTTAACCATAATCCTTTGGGTGGAGTGGACGTTGTATCTTGCACAGAAATGGGAAGTGAGGGTTTCTCAAAAGATTAAATTGCTTAGATAAAGCTTTTACCTATTTGACTCATGGTAACATGTTTTCTTCCAAAAGCATTCTTGAAAAGCATTCTTCAGCCATCACAGGAACTAATCTGAGTTTTCCAAGCATCCTGGTCTAGTGGGCAGCCGCCATCTTTTTGGTGTCGCCAATTGCAATGTTTCTTTAAGTAAATCATATTTAGATATAAGTAGGGGAATTTAGTAAGGATAGGGTGTACCTGAACTGAGTGCAATTGATCGTTTGCAGATAATCCGAAAGAGTTTCAAACGACCAAGATTGGGCGGAAAATGTCGCTTATACAGTATATATTAGCAAAAAATGGCCAATGTTTCCACCATGACGGCATATGCAAACCAAGAATTGAACAATATAGTGAATTTTTTATACGCTAATTTTTTTATTAGAAATCTGATGTAGAATGTAAATGAAACTTAAATTGGCAATCCATTATGTGGAATATGATACCAATGAAGCTATTCATGACCAGTAGGAAAACAATTATCTAGGATGTCTAAATTTTTTTTTCTCTTCGATACTTTTTCCCATATACTGATTTGAAAATTCGATGTCAACGTGAAAAACGGCCAACGTTCAGTGCCCAGTAGATATCTAGCTAAATGTCAAGGCAATCAAACCTTTAACTTTGAATAAATTGACATAATTCTACCCTTAGGAGTGCGGCATTTCCATATTTTTCACTGTTAATGGATGATAGTTTCTTGTTTTGTCATATGTTTATGTTTTTTAATCATTTCTAGGTTACCTCAAAATCACTACGTCCCATTCTCCCAAAGAAACCGTGTCATAGATGTAAGGCAAGAACCAGAGAAGTAATTAACTTGATGAGAATGTTCGAAGAGATGCAAGATCGTACAGACGAATCCGTTTTGACAACATTATTTCTCACCGGTCCTCCAGGCTCAGGTAAGACACAGTTGGCACGAGAATTTGGCGAAAAGATCTTAAACATGAACTCAAGTCGCAAAAGTAATCCAGCTTTAGTATTTACCTTGAATGCTGATTCAGCAAGCTCTTTTTTACAATCTACGCAGGTTGTTCTAGAGCAACTTAAGAGAATGGAAAAATCTGCGAAAACAGATTGCGACGACGAAATGGCTGTCGCGCGGTTTTATTTGCAGGAATTGAGAGAATTTTTACAAAATTATCCCGGTGAATGGCTTCTAATTTTTGACAATGTGTTTAACGGTCAAAACGTCGCGAGCATTTTACCTGAGCCCGGAAGCAAAGACTGGGGACAAGGAAAGGTTCTGATAACGTCACAAGACAACGACATCGTACCGGCAGGCCACGAGTATGCAAAGGGGTATCGTTTGAACAGTGGCATGAGGAAAGAGGATGCAATGAATCTTCTTAAAGAAGTCAGTGGTACTGACGTGGATGACTATGCAGTCCAAGTAGCTGAACTTTTTAACTTTTTCCCCCTGCCTCTTGCTTGTGTTGCTACTTATGTTGCTGATGTGAGACAAGATCGCCCGTCAATAAATTATTCCTGGGAGCAATTTCTGACTTACTATCTCGATCAAAAAGGCCAGTTACATTATCGAAGTTTTGCGAAGAACGTGTACCCGTGCTCCATGGCATTTGCAACAGCTTTAGCTGCAAAACGCATGACAAGCCACAACGAAATTCTACAACTCACCTTTGACTTCTTGTCGTATTGTAGAATAAACCACCCTGTCCCGTTAGATTGCGTTTCCAAGTATGTCCAAGCAAACCTAGGACAAAGATGTGTGGACCTTGAAAAACTCAAAGGAGACATTTCTCGTTGTTCTTTACTGATACATGGTTGCACTGGCTCCAGGTCAATCGAAACCGTATCATTTCATCAAGTTATGGGCAACGTGTTTCAGCAAATGAGGATTGAAAGACACACCGAGCTCAGTGAATCAGTCATGAGGGAGAAGTTCGTAAACATGTTGAAATCCATGAACATGAACTTAGAGCCGGATTTACGCAAATCAACTCTTCCCGATAGCGTCGCTCTCCAGATTCTGATGAGTCCCCACCTGGAGTCGTTCATTGCCTATGGGACGTCACATGGTTGGAATATATGTGAGGAATTTGTTTACATATCTGTAAACGTTGCCCAATGTCTTTATCACGTTTCGGGCGTTAGCGATGTTCAACGCGTCCAGTACTTGGAAAATGCATATGAAATCGCGCAAGAGTTACAGTTGACTGGTATCAGGTACTGTAACCTTTTAGCAAATCTTGGATTTTATTTCAGAGAATTACACAAGCTGGAGAAAAGTCAGCAGGTCATGAAGCAAGCGCTTGCCATGACTGAAGACAAACTTAGCACTGAATGGTTGTTGTTGAAATCTGTAATCTTAAAAGATCTGTCGTGGACCTATAAGTTACTGAGGCAGCCCGAGCTGGCAGTGCAGAGTATGGAAAAGTCGATTGATGTAGCGAAGAAGGTCCCTAGTGCTGGTCACGAAGAGGTCATGGAAAGACTTTGCAAACTAGCATTTTTCTATTGTGATCAATTTAAAATGGAGAAAGCAAAGCAAAAAGTGGACGAAGCACTACAGATTGCCGTGGAGCAAAAAGAAAACCGGGATTTAAAAAAAGCAGCAACTTGTTGTGATTCTGGAAAAGTCTTCTTAAACTGTGCTTATAGAGAAGAAGAATTTGTAAAGAAGAACGAACTTTTGTCGAGGTCTCGAAAGTTACACGATGAAGCATTGAAAATTTACGAACATTTCTACGAAGACAATGATCATCTAGACGTCGCAGGAGTTTTGGTAACCTACTCCGCGGTCTGCAAGGAGTTGGGAGATTATGAGAGTGCTACGAACTTGATAAAACGAGCAAAGAAAATTTACAACGGCATTAAACATCACATCGGATTAAGCTTTGCACTTAGTTATGAAGCAGACTTACTATTGGCGAAAGGCGAAGACC
Organism: Nanipora kamurai; assembly: GCA_036872915.1. Lineage (NCBI taxonomy): Eukaryota > Metazoa > Cnidaria > Anthozoa > Scleralcyonacea > Helioporidae > Nanipora > Nanipora kamurai. The sequence continues at coordinate 6,487 of JBAHVQ010181664.1, read as the reverse complement.
AAGAGGCTGCAAAGCTTCTGTCAGATTCTGTTGGAGCAAAGTTTTTGTTGGCTTCCTTGTTTCATAAACAGAAGAAGTTCAGCAAAGCGAAAGATATGTTTGAAAACATGTTGGCAGATTGTAGGTCTGGAAAGTCACCACCATCGCATCGATGGGTAGATCAGGCGAAGATATTAATGTCAGAATGCGAAGGCGAAACATCCAAGCGACTATTTATTTTTTCTCTCAAGCACGTCCTTGTTTTGCTCATTGCAGTTCTGGTTGGTTTATTGCTCTTTGTTTGTAAAGGTAATTAATACATTAGGGTGACTGGAGGAGGGGGGTTAACGTTATTTTTACTTTTTTTTAGTGCGATAAAGTATTCATTCGTGCGATAAAGTACTCATTTATGTACAGTTATACCATATCGAAAGGGAGCTTTTTTACTTAAACTCAAAGTTGGTGTACTGTAGGAAGTTTTTAAAACCAAAATGTGACAATTTGAGCAGGAGCTCTTCCTTAGAATATTCAAAATATTTCATCATCACGAGCGGCATTTACATGAAATGTCAATTTTTCGTTTTAAAGGTTGCGACCGTTCTCCATCCTTAAACTTACGTGTATATCGTAAGACACTGCGGAACAAGCAATATACTCCTGCCTGACTAGATTTCTGCATTCGTGTCGACCACGGCGCCCGAAATGAATTTCATTCGACGCCTTGATTGTCTAACGTCGGAAGTCAATGTCTAAACGTTATTTGTGCAACGTATATTTGTATGTAGGTACTCAATGGATTGGTTAGCCATTCATAACCAACCCGTTTTCTTCATAAGCTTGAAGAGCTGTAAGATATTCTAAACGTCATAGCTCAACGGTTGGAGGATCTCACTTGTAGTCTTTATGTTACGGAGTCAATTTACGTTAGAGGCTCAGAAAAATTTTCTGAGTAAATCAGCTTCAGAGCAGTGGCATTAACGTTGATACCAAGCTACCACTTTCTTATTAACCTATTCTTATGGCCAAAGTGCGCATGCGAGAAACTGAAATCAGAAAAACTGTAAAGCTACGAACAAATACCCTTTGCCAGGGAGCGAAATATGAAGTAAACTAGAAGCAAGGTCAGATTTTTATAATTGAAAAAGTCACGACACATTAAAATTATCCAATCAAAAGTGAAAATGAAAAATAAGTAGATTAATGAGATGTAATGATGACAGGTAAAATATGCTATTTCAATCGTTGATCAATACACAGTCGAGAAGAACAACTGTCAAAGGACCGAAGGGAGTGGAGTGGGTGGGAATTGAGAAAGAAAAGCAAACAAAAAAATAATCAAAACTCAAAGGAATCACCAGGTAGAAAAAAACCGTAACTTGAAAGACAAAGGCTGAAGGAAATAGAGAGCTCGAGCTACTATTTTCATTGAAAATATACTCGTCCAGTACGCGAAATCTTTCGCTTGTCAACGTATGAATTTTTTATTCTTTTGTATTTCCTTGTAGCTACAGTTAACAAAGTGTCAGGAAACTTACCTCTTTTGAGACGTTTTTGATCACGACCAATGGAACCAAAACCAGTCACTACCCAAAGACGTATTATACGTAAATCAGGGTCATAGCGAAGGGGAGATTGGAGTGATCAAATACCCCCATTAAAAACATCAAAAACTGCATTAGAATTACACAAAAACGGGAAATAAAGGTAACATTTGACACTTAAATACTTAAATACTAAAAATTTCGTTTCGTAAACGGCATCCCGTGAGCCCTTCCTGCTAGCTTTGATAAATCAAATATGATACCATCCTTATCACAAACCAAGCTCAGACCTTACACCTGAAGTGCTAAGGTACATCTAAAAGGTCGCAGGAGTGAATCCGAACTAGTTCAACTGATTTCGGGAAACCAGTCAAATGATGAGGAAATGTGTGAAAAATAATAAGTACAATATTAAGTACTAAAATCTTACTCCTGAAAGTTTCTTTTAAAATATCTACCTCGAGTTTTCTTTCTCTTATTTTCCAAACCCTCCCTAGATTTTCGTATTTCAAATTTCAAAAGTTGCTCAAAATGATGAAAATCTTCACGTGCTCTCCACTCGTGTGGAAACCACTTGTTTTCGAGGAGAAACCGCTGGTTTATTAATTATTGAACACAAAATCGGTTCATGTGGGAACTTGGTATGTATGAAACGGCCAGGAGACGTTCGTCAAGCTCGTTTTACTCAGAAAAGCGATTTCTGAGCCCTACTCGGGAATCGAACCCGCAACCTTCTGATGACCGGTGAGACGCTCTAACTATTAAGCTACTAAGACTCAGATCGTGAGCTAAGGTGCAGGTTCGTCACATGTACTGCCTAAGCGGAAGTCCCGATAGGATAATAATGATTAAAATATTAATTACTAAACACAAAGTCGATTCATGTGGGAGCTTGGTTTTTACCAGACGACCAGGGACGTTCGTCAAGCTCGTTCTACTCAGAAAAGCGATTTCTGAACCTAGACGGGAATCGAACCCGTAACCTTCTGACGACTACCAAGACTCAGATGGTGAGCTAAGGTGCAGGTTCATCATAGGTGCTTCCTAAGCAGAAGTCACGATATGATAATACTGATTGAAATATTAATTACTAAACACAAAGTCGGTTCGTGTGGGAGCTTGCATCTTAGGTCACCATCTGAGTCCTAGTAGCTGAATGGTTAGAGCGTCCCACATGTCATCAGCAGGTTGCGGGTTCGATTCCCGACTAGGGCTCAGAAATTGTTTTTCTGAGTAGAACGAGCTTGACGAACGTCTCCTGGCCGTCTGATAAGTACCAAGTTCCCACATGAACGGATTTTGTGTTCAATAATTAATAAACCAGTGGTTTCTCCACGAAAACGAATGGAGTGCACGCGAAGATACTCATCATTTTGAGCAACTTTTGAAATTTGAGAAACGAGAACGTAGGGCGGGTTTGGAAAATAAGAGAAAGAAAAGTCGAGGAAGATTTTTTAAATGGGACTTTCAGGAGCAAGATTTTAGTACTTAATATTGTACTTATTATTTTTCTGAGTAAAACGAGCTTGAGGAACGTCCCTTGTGTAATACTCCTATGTGTTTATAGAAGGTTTTTTTTTGTTTGGTAAAGGGATACACGTCTGATTACGTCTAGGCCTTCTGGCTTCTCTTAGAATTACATGTGCCAGTGATTAAAGGCGAACTGTCAATCAACTTAGTTAATGTCTATATATGGCTACTATATCTGAGCATATATTACATCCCCCTTTTTCCAAATTAAAAGTAATTACTACCAAAGCTTTATATATTAAGCCTGTTATATAACGTGAAAATGAACTATTTAAGAAATTCTGTCAATGCTTGGGTTACGTGTTCGATTCAGTATTTAGGAAAAAATATATTCAAACAATATAGCAGTCATACTCTATATGTTCATCTCTTGTAGTTTGGATTCTGGTTTATCCGTCTGCCATAACGGCTTGTCTTCAGTTGAGGAGGTGGGTTAGGTGGTGTAGGGATTTGGACGTTGTTTCTTTCTGCATTAGTTGCTGGTTGTGAGATCTGGTCTTGGGAATCGTCAATATCCGGTGTGTCTAGGTCAGGTGGGTGTTCTCTAGTCTTTCGTAGATGTCTGCAATTCCGTCGATATTCCGTCCCGTTCTCACCCTTTACCACGTAGCTTCGTGGTGCTTCGTGTTTTCGTATCACCGTTCCACAGGTCCATGCTGCTTGGCGATCTTTCCTAAATCTCACAACATCACCCTTTTCTAATGGTGGCAGAGACTTAGTAGTGCGGTCATACTGTTTTCTCTGTTGTTGTTGCTGCTGTTGACACGCAGCGTGGTAAGTGGATCTGTTGACAGGTTTTGGATTAAGCTTTCTTCGGGAAATGGAAAGGGTTGAGCAGAGTCGTCTGCTCATTAGGGCTTGTGCTGGGGTAACGCCATCGATAGGGGTGTTGCGGTAGTCTGTCAACGCGGTCTTGATTGTTTACTTTGCATTTTTCAAGATGGTTCTTGACTGTTTGGACTGTCTTTTCATGTTGACCACCGGACTGCGGATATCTCGAGCTGATGGTGTTGTGAATGAAGTTGTAGTCGTTGTGTTTCCAATGAGCAAAACCACGTTCAACGCCGTAGAGATTTTCATAATATATTTTGAATACATTCTAAAATTATTGCGTTTGATTAGGTTACATACTAAATATTGATTGACGAATAGATTACATAAAAGGTTACAAAAGATCACAATACCTGAAGAGTGGGTCTCTACGGCTTGAAACGGCATTCTTACGTTGTCGACTAACACAAACTAAAAAAATCTGTTTATCCCCTAATATACGTATCATATCGAACTGTCTAGAATCAAATTACAAGTCGCCACCTATATCCTATTACGTAATTAAATCAAGTTGAATCAAAGTATAATCAAGATTAAATCAAGTATTAAGGTAACAAATAAATTTAATTAAACAGTTATATAACGTTCGGCTCGTAATAGACTGTCCGAAACACGTAGGCGAACTGTTTATAGACACTACGCTTTCTGGGATTCCGTGTCGACTGAATATGGACTTTGTCTTGCTGATGACTGTCCGCGCTTTCGTGTTTCGAAGTTCAGCAACTTCGGGGTATCGGCTGTAATAGTCGACGACTATTAAATGCGGTTTTCCTTTCCAGTCGAAAAGATCAGTGCCGACTTCTTGCCAGGGTCGACTGGGAATGTTGTGTGGATGAAGTCGTTCTCGTTGGTTGGCATTGGCGTGATGAAGACATGTTGAACAGTTCGATACTAATTCTTCAATCTGAGAGCTCATACCTGGCCAGAATATGCTCTTTTTAGCCAATCTGTTGGTCTTCTCAATTCCTTAGTGTGATTGGTGGAGTTTCTGGAGGGTGTCAGCTCGCAATGATGGTGGAATGAGGATGTTATGGGTCTTGTAGATAAGACCACCTTCAGTTGTCAGTTCTTGGCGGCATGAATGGTACGGTCGTACTTCAGTTGGTACCAAAATCTTATGATCTGGCCACCCATCTTGTATCTGTTGGATCAAAAGTCGTATCGTCTGTGTGGTTTTCGTCTTTGATGGCTTGTGACGGTCAGTGACGTATGATGCGAATGACATCAGATGGATGAACCGCTCCGAAGCGATGTCTTCTGCAAATTGCTCATGTATTATCGTAGGAGGAAATGCACGTGATAGCGCGTCAGCGATGTACATTTCGCTTCCTTTCTTGTAAACCAAGTTGATATCGTAGGCTTGTAGCTGCATCAGCATTTTCTGGAGTCGACTCGGTGCTTGAGACAATGGTTTCTTGAGTATAGCTTCCAGAGGTTTATGGTCGCTTTCGATAGTAATGGTTTTACCATAAACGTACTGATGAAATCGTTTGAAGGCAAAAACGACAGCGAGCAGTTTCTTCTCGATCTGTGTGTAACGTCGCTGTGTGTCATTCGTGGCTTTCAATGCGTAAGCTACTGGACCTTGGTTTTGGATTAGAGCAGCTCCAAGACCGTTTTGTGAAGCGTCCAAGACTGGTTTTGCTACATCGTAGTAGCGCAGAGTGCCAGGGTCAGTTAGTAAATGCTGTAGATCTCGAAATGCTTTCTCGTGTTTCAAGCCAGTGGAATGCAACGTTCTTCTTGATGAGTTCCCTCAGAGGTGCGAACTTGGCGATAAAATGGACCATGCCTAACAGTCGTTGGACGTCATGCTTGTTCGTTGGTTTGGGGTAATTCTTGATTGCTTCAACTTTGGTCTCATCAGGTCTGACGCCATCTGCTGTAAGGGTTTCTCATAGATAAGTTATCTCGGTTTGTCGAAACTGACATTTGTCTTTGCTAAGTGTCATATAATCTGCCACGCGATTGAGAACACGTTCCAGGTTTGGTCTTGTTCTTCCATTGTGGTTCCCCAAATCAAAATATCATCGATGTCCGTCTTACATCCGGGTAGATCATGGAATTTCTCGTGTACAGTTTTTTGAAACACCTCTTGTGCGAACACAACACCAAATGGTATCATAGTAAAGCGATAGTGACCAAATGGCGTATTAAACGTCGTCAAGTAGGAACTCTCTTCGTCAAATGGCATTTGCCAAAATCCAGAGTTCGCATCCAGTTTACTGAAGAATTTTGCGTCTGTCAGGCAGCTGGTGATCTCCTGCTGTGTGGGGATGTGGTAATGTTCTTTGAGCATAGCTTTGTTGAGATCCCGTGGATCTATGCATATACGTAATTTTCCAGAGCGTTTCTCATTAACTACCATGGAGTTGACCCATGCCGTGGGCTCGTTGATTTTCTTGATGATTCCTTTGGACTCCATTGCTTGTAGCTCGTTCTGGACACGATCTCTCAGCGCTGAGGGAAGCTTACAGGCCCGTTTACACTGCAATCATTTTTGGTACGGCACTTTTAAATGATGGCACACGGGCTGTTTTCTTATAAAGTTCGGCATCGTTTACACTACAAAACTCAGCGGGCCCATTAATCTCCGAAAGGCACTC